>JASANB010001902.1:0-20789 GCA_030248155.1 Sabatieria punctata
GCTGCCATTGACTGACCCCCGAGTTGGCAACATATCAACTGCCCTGGTAGACCACATGAATACGCAAATGACCAACTACAGCAAGTGTGCCAGACTGACTCTTAATCACACTCTGAATGCGGAAATCAAGGCACACAAGTCCAACGCCACTGCAGTCAACTATCATCTGGACAAGAACAGATACAGAATTACTGTTGAAGCGGCCCCTTCTGGTGGACTTTTCCAAGCTGAACTTGTATTCAATGGCACTGATTACATTGTACGGGGAGACGTTTCAAGGATCAACAAATACGGCAACCAAGCGCGCTGCATAAAACATGACATCCTTAGGAAGTACTGCTTCTGCATGTCAGATTGATACATACTGTACTGTACGTATGTCCAACGCAAACACTATCTGCTTTGATTTGACTTTAGAGTCAGTTTTGCCGAAACCATAGATGGCGTTGTGTCTGGGTTTTTTCGGAAATATATCCATCTCTGGTGCTATCTTGCTGAGTTATCAAATGTTTCATGAAATGTCAAATAACTTGAAAATATATATAAAGATTTGTAAATCAATAGTTGATACTTAATTGTTGATAAACCATGCTTAGAATCTTTCAAGATTACTTGTCTACTGCGTGGAAAGTGCGGAAAACGACTCGGTTTAGTGAAAAAAGCTTGTTGAAAATTTTTCATTTGCCATTACGCATTATGCAAATTATGCATTGATTTTTATGGTTAACTACACGTGCGTATTAAGCATTTGAAATCTGAATGCATTACGCATACGCATATACATCCGAAAATTCCGATACCAAACAAGCTGGAAGCTTTCCTAGTCTGAGTTTGGAACCAACCAAACGACAAGAGTTGCAGTTCAGCAAAGAGCAACTGGAAAAGTTAGATGTTTGGGTGTGTAATTAGAAAAATAGGATCATCTTCGATGAAGAAGGACAGCCTGGGAAGTCAAAAATGCACGAAAATAAATCAAACTAGGATCAAATAAAAAAATTAATAAAAAAACAAAAACGGCAGGCGAAAGGCTTCGAGTTTTTTATCCGTCTATAACATAGACAGCCCGCCGTTTTTGTCTTTTTTTAATATTTTTTTAAATTTGATCCTAGTTTGTTTTATTCTCGTGCTTTTTTGATTTCCCGACCTGTCCTTCTTCATCGAAGATGATCCTGTTTTTCTAATTTAACGTTTTGTCTTTATCTAATGCTTGTCATGTAAGGTAAATAGCAAAGCAAGAAACTAAATATATAGCAAAGCAATTCCATACAATGTAATATTTAACGTTTTGTCTTTATCTAATGCTTGTCATGTAAGGCAAATAGCAAAGCAAGAAACTAAATAAATAGCAAAGCAATACCGTACAATGTAATATAAATATAAATACAGTATATAACGTATATAATTGTTTCAGTGTGTTGTTCTCACTGTGTCTTGAAATATTTCTAATTTTAGCTGTAGTGAGCCCAAATTAGCGGACCGGACCTTTGCTGAGCCCAGATTAGCGTGCTTTTAAAATCTATTCGTCTTCTAGCCTCTGAACATGGCGCACGGGTCCGAGCGCTGAGCCCTTTCCCTTTCTCTACCCCTTTGCGATAGAACGGTTTGTGCATTAAACATTAGGCTGGTAACAGAGAGCAGAGACTCTGTTTAGCGCCATCTGGATCACTGCATAGTCGCTGTTAAACTTTATAGCATAATGAGATATTTTAGTTGTTTAACATCGATATAATCAGTCTGACATGCAGAAGCAGTACTTCCTAAGGATGTCATGTTTTATGCAGCGCGCTTGGTTGCCGTATTTGTTGATCCTTGAAACGTCTCCCCGTACAATGTAATCAGTGCCATTGAATACAAGTTCAGCTTGGAAAAGTCCACCAGAAGGGGCCGCTTCAACAGTAATTCTGTATCTGTTCTTGTCCAAATGATAGTTGACTGCAGTGGCGTTGGACTTGTGTGCCTTGATTTCCGCATTCAGAGTGTGATTAAGAGTCAGTCTGGCACACTTGCTGTAGTTGGTCATTTGCGTATTCATGTGGTCTACCAGGGCAGTTGATATGTTGCCAACTCGGGGGTCAGTCAATGGCAGCTCAGTGAATGTCTGACAGAAACAGTGGGGCTCTTCGATTCCGACATCGGCGCAGGTTCGTTGGTCACTCAGCGGTCGCAGCAAACTCTGACTGGCTGGAAAATGAGTACCAGTGTCTGTCAAAACTTTGGCCTCTGTAAAGTTGCCCCACCAGTGGCGTCTCTGACTGTCGATGATATCGTGGAAGGTTACGTGCAGATCATGGTTGCTCGTCAGCAACTGAAAATTAAACACAACCGCGTAAAATCAAACAAAGCTTTCAAAAACAAACTTTTGAGTTTCTCAACATAATGGTCTCGAGTTCAGGATGGGAAGATCTGAGATCCAGAGGGATGGACATGGAGAATAATGGCATAGCGTCTTCGTATGTGCCGATTCTAGTTGATCTGATGGATGTGAACCGTTGGCCGTGGTCGCCCATTACGAAAAGAAAGGCGTTCTTCAGTAGCTCATAGTTTCTAGTCAAGAAATTGGCGAAGTCTTCATCCGCAAACCCAATCTGAAACTGTCGCCGTTCTAACACAGGCTGCAGTTGCAAAAGCACTGCACTGCAATGTTAACTGCAAGACAGTACAGTATGTCTAGACAGTATAAGTCTATTCGGTGCAGAACACAATAATTCAGTGCGTCACGTACTGTGTGTGCAGCATACAGCATATATTGTAGGTGAGAATTTTTGGCTCTTCTTGGTACCGAGTAACTGCCAAAAACTCCTGGTAAGTTATTTACGTTAATTCAGTGCAGTCATGGGTGGTAATGTTATATATCAGAAACAAAGAACAGCTTAGATGGACATACCCTCCATGTAGTGTCATGTCCCAGGGCCACGTTCCAGAAGAGTGCAAATTTAGGATGTGACCGGTCGTATTTTGTCAGAAACTGTCTCAGATAGTCGTACATGACGTTGTGCAGTTTAGTATGACTGACGCATAAATGCCCATTTGTGCGACAGACTGCATCTGATGAACAAGCCTGCATGTACGGCCTATAAACAGATGACTGACATTGTATCGGTCATTTAATCAGGGGTTTACCGCAGGCGATGGTCAGTGGGCTGGTTGAGGAAGCCTCCTTTATTGTATGTAAACAAGTTGAGCCAAGCTTCATCCTCTCCAAACCAAGTGAGATAGCTGTTGTTTGCAAACTGTTTCCAAACCATGTCCCAGGCGTCAAACGGAGTTTGGTAGCGGGCCTTCATCGTGAAGTTGCCCCAAAACTTTCCTGCAATTCAGCTTACTCCAGCGCTGTGTCTCTGAATTGGGGGCCGCTACCTGTAAGCATCGCTAGTCCGTTAGGAAAGCTGTTTTCTCCAGTTTTGCCGAAGCCTTCGAACAAGGTCGCCTTATAGAGCGTCTTGAGTACTTTCAAACTTTTGGGACACATTCGGATGAAGTTGAGTCGCGACTCGGAGTCATAGACCATCACGATAACATGGTGATACCGCCTTCTCTGCTCTGTTGGCACTAAGCTCTGTAGATGTTTCAGTCGGTCTTCCAGTGGAAGTATTTGAGCGTGAAAATCGCTGTACAGTCTGACTGTTCCATTGAAGCATTGAACATGGATAAACTCGCAGTCTATCTTTGGGTAGTTTATTGTTTTCTGAAACAAAAACTGGCTAACAAAGACAGAGACATACAGAAGCCCGCATACGGGGTCAAAGAAGGTTTTGTTGACATAACTCCAGGCCCAGTCATGCTTCCCGCGAGCAATGCAGGCGTAGAAGCAAGTCAGGTTTAGATCTCTATATTCGTTCATCACTGTCTCATTCCAAACCAGTAGTGAGTTATCGGACAAAGCCGTCATTTCTGGCTGCGAATGGTTGCATACAAAAACTCCGCCCGGTGGCATATTGTACCAGGGTATTTTCATGTGTGGCATTACACTCGGATCGAAAGCATTCAACTTTGGAATTTCACACTTGGCTTTGGTAGTATTGGCTTGCTGCTGCTGTGTACTGTTTTAAAAGTATACCCAAAAATACCCATACTTGGGTACACTTGAGTATTTTTGCTGGTACTTACCCGTACCCATGCTTAAGTATTTTTTGGAATACTTACTCGTACTTACCCATCATTTTACTATGATACCCAAGTATTTTGTTTTTCTCAGGTGATTATAAAATGGGAGGATAAAATGGGAGGACTCATCTCAGGGGATTATAAAACGCTACCGGCTAGTAGTGGACAGAAGCGGTCCTTCTATGGAAAATTGTTGGCAAAGTCGTCTCAGCTTGCTAGTTCAACCAGTGGTAGCAAAGGCCTTACTGAAATGGTTGAGCAGGAGGTGTCATGTTATGTCAAAGATTATATTCCTGAAGAAAAAGTGGAAGCTTTAGACTCCATAAAATGGTGGAAGCAAAAAGCTTGCACTTACCCCCGGCTCTATAAGGTTGCGACTGATGTGTTATCTGTTCCGGCATCTTCTGCTTTCATTGAACGTGTGTTTTCTCAGTCTAGTATCTGTTTAGCTAAGCGCAGACACCGCTTAGGGGCTCAGAACCTCGAGAACTAATTGATGTTGAAGGTGAACCGTCAGATTGTTTCAGAAGCTATTTGTTAGATTAAATTCTTCCTTCTATGTCGTTTGTAAGGTCAATAAAACTCTTCTGTTTCATGCAAATATGTAAACTTTGCCCATTTTCATTTATTATTCGATTTTCTGCAATTATCTGCCTGGAAAATACCCAAAAATACTCATACTCGAGTACACTTGGGTATTTTTGGCAATACTTACTCGTACTCATACCCAAAAATTGGACATCTCAAAATACTTACCCGTACCCAAAATGGGTACGTTTTGTGATACTTTTAAAACAGTACTGCTGTGTGCCTGAAAATTATTATTGCTCATCAGATTTACATAGAGACTGCAACAAACTTGAAGCTATAGTTGATGTTGAAGCTGCTGCTGATGCTGAAATTCTTCTGGGACTCGATGTGAATGACTTCAACGCAATTGTTAATTTTAAGGTTGAAGTTAAGGCGTTAGACCTTGTGGAAGCTTGTACTTTGTCAGTTTGGGAAGCGTGTTTGCTGAGATTGCGTCTCATCATCACAGACTGGAGCAGGGAACTCCGTTTGTAATAGTCGGTGGTTTGGTAATTTTGTAACAACTTCTCAGAGTATGCTAGCCGAAGTGCCAACGCAACACAAACAGCTGCTAATAACCGGAACCGATTCCTTTTCAGCCATGCTAGCGCATCGTCCCAGCGGTTCTCCATTTGAAACTGAAGCAACGTGCCTAGAAGAACGTGTCACTTGCCAGAACTTGTGTAAGCTCGGAAAATAGTAGAAACCAGCTTTCATTTCATGCATGTACCCTCAGTTAACAATTATTTTTGTAGCTCGTTTCTTCTTTTTATTACGATCGATAGGACGGTTTTTCAAATGGGCTGGCAAAAATAATTAAGGAGTGCCATACATGTAACAGGTCATCCGACGATGGGGGGAGGGGGGGTTGGGGGGGGGTCTGGCGCCGGCCGGGGGGTCTGAGCCAAAATTTTGGGGGAGGGGGGTGGGCACTAAAAAACGCTCAAAAATCGAAAAAAATCGCAATTTTTAGGCTAAAAATTGCCAAAAATCGCTAATTTGGGCTGAAATACAGCTAAAAGGTGCCGTTTTGCAGGCGATTTTGGCAAGTTTTGTGTGTGAAATTGTAAAAAATTGCAAAAATTTGCTCGAAAATTTACTTGCCAGAAAAATCGGAGGGGGGGTCGGTGAAATCGTGTCGGGGGGGGGTCCCATTCCGGGGGGGTCTGGCCTAAGTCGGGTGGGGGGGGGGCCCCCCAGACCCCCCCCTGTTACATGTATGAGGAGTGCTATGGGCTAAATCACTGGGCAACAATTTTTTACTTTTTGAATGTTGTCTAGATTTCTACAACTGATTTAGGGTATTTTTGCACTGCTGAATCAGGAAATGGCATCCGTTTCTCTCCATCAGGTCAGGTTTTTGTGCTAAGCTGATTTGAAAAAATATGATCTTGATAAAATCGATTACACTATTGTGGCATTATCAGCTGATTTTTGTCAAAACATATTATCCTAATTATGTTTTTAAGAGAAAAAAATGTTTTTCCAACAACATAAAGGTAAGTACACATAAATTGCATGTTGCTTCACCAAACTTCAGGGCTTGAACTTCCGTTTCTTCGAACTCCTGGAATGCTCAGTGGCAGGGAGGTCTCTCTTCAGAGTCCAGCAGTAGTCAGCCATCATGACTGCGTCCCAGCGACCCTGATACCTGGTCTCCATCTCTTTCATGTCCTGATGGAATCTCTCCCCCTGCTCGTCACTCTTGAACCCAGGTTCTCAGGAAATCGGTCCATATGTGAAAATAGGTAGTGCATCTTGACGCTCATGTTGCAGCCCAGGTTTCCGAAAGCAGTCAACATGTTGTTGACAAGTTCTGCGTAGTTTCTGGCCTTATTGTTGCCAAGAAAGTTCTTCACTACCAGAACAAATGCCTTCCACGCTTCCAGTTCCACTTCGTTCATTGAGTTTTCGAACTCTGGATCTCTGATGAGCTGACGGATCTGAGGACCGTCAAATATGCCAGCTTTCAACAAGCAAATTGGTTGCTGTTGTGTAGCAGAACACATTTCAGTGATCGCTTGCTGCTGTCAATGAACAGTCTCCAATCTTTGGGTTCGTACTGTGGCACTCCAAGCTTGAGAAGTAGCTGCGCAATATCTGCACAGTACACCAAGTCCTTGTCCTCAGAGAAAAAGTTAGTCATAAGTTAGCTCAAATAAATCATATCCAATCAAAACAATTATTCGACATGGCATTTTACCCCCACCAACTTCTTCTAATATACTCCACACATGCATACATGTGAAAAAACGAAGAAAACGACATGTGGCCATTGCTTAAAAACTTGACCTGATTGAGCAAAACCAATGTGATTTTTGGATTCAGCGCATCAGATTCGTTCTAAATCAGCTGAAAAAACGCAGACAACAAATTTGTTGTTGACCAGTGTTCGATGTTAGATGACAAAATGGAAGAAGGACTTTCAAATTAGCATATTTATTCTTCGTTGTCAGTTTTACCAAAACATAATGCTTCCCAATGGCACGCTTACCTTAAAAACCAGCAGAATACTGATAATAGTGCGACACACTGACACATGCAAAGGGCGCGGCAAAGTAAATTTGTTTCTTATCGGAAAGTAGCTTACAATTGTTTAGTTTATCGGCCACAACAGGGTCATCTATGTAACATAGAACCTTTACTAGATGCACCTGTCGTACATGTAATGTATTTTTTATTTAGGTAATAAATCTTCAGTGTGAAACAAAACAACATAAGCTAAGCGCTGTTTATAGCTAGCTACTCCTACTGAAGATGCACTACTGCAGTTGTTTTTCGCCAGTCTTTGCCTCTTTTTCACAGTCCGGCGAATATACGCCAACCTTAGCCTGAATCAGGTTTACTACTGCAGTAATCCGGATAGAAAACAGCTGCGCCGGGTCCCGCTGTAAAACTAAAGCCAATGAAGAAAGAAACAATTCTATTTCTAACACTGAGTCTTAATTCTATTATTAAATGATGGATTTTCCTAAGAAAAGAAAGTTACTGTAGTAGGAGTATAAACAGCGCTATACAGTACATTTGGCCACTTCAGCACTTCGGTATCCATACGTGTAACAGGGGGTACGGGGGTCTGTCTCTCCCACAGACGACTAGGCACAGACCCTCGATCGCAGGAAGCCCCCGACACGATTTTTCCGGTAAGTAATTCTTTGCGCAATTTTTTTACTCTTTTCAAGAATTTCAGACACTAAAATTACTAAAATCGCCTGTAAAACAGCACTTTTTTGCATGCAAATTTGGGATTTTTTGTGACTTTTGCGTTTTTGCGATTTTTGAGCGTTTTGGTACGGAACACTCCTCCGCTAGAATTTGGGCTCAGACCCCACATCCCGGCCGGCGCCAGATTTCAACCCCCATTCGACGGATGACCTGTTTCGTGCATGTCGGTATCATCTGTTGTTTCAAAGGTACCTACTGTAGCTTCGGCGTATTTTATCCTTCATCACTTTGGAACACAAGAAACAAGTTGAATCAATGCTCACAAGCAGGCCAGCAATCACCTATGTCAGTTTCGTCCAAAAACGGCAGTCGGTCGGATATCTTTGGGAAAGAGTCGGCTCTGCCCTTTTCGGCGCGCTTCAGAATTGCCTGCACTGTCCTGCAGGGCTTCCGCTTTTCCTCCCTCCAAGGCCAGGCCGTTTCGAGTTCACAGTCACTCCGGTTCATTTTTCTCTTCAAACGCTCAGTTTTATTCTCATAAGGAGAGTAATTAAAACAGGTCTAAAACCAGATTAGACCGGTTTATCGAACCGACTTACAGTAAAAGGCGATTGCCAGCCCTCTAGGTTGACGTCGTTCAACTTCCAGCCGTGTAGCATAAAGGTGGAGGAACACCAAACGTCTCCGGTTAGATGCCAGTCCCAAACCCATCCATGAGCCCGACGGAATATCTTCACCTTCGGCCAGACCCTGCGAGAACCCAGCGCCACTTTGACGCACATAACGTAGCGCATGTAAGTGTCGTAGTCGGATCCGTTGAACCACACCTTTTCACACATTCTCTGCTCTACCTGAGAGGTCGGCAGCAAAGTGCGTAACAAGTGGATCTGAAACACTGGTGGCGTTTCTTTAGCAGATTAATACAATCAGATACTTAACTTTAGTCCTATTTATGGTAACGGCACCTTATACAGTGCCAGGGATCGATCCTGTACTTTTCTGAAAACCTCACACTCTCTTTTCAGTATTTTCTGCGGTTTTCCTATTCTAACACCTTCCTGTGTCCTTGCCATACGTGACATGTAACAGGCCACCCGCCAAAGGGAAAGAGGGTTGGGGGTTCTGGCGCCGGCCGGGGGTCTGAGGTCAAATTCTAGGAGAGGGGGTTGGTATTGAAAAACGCTCAAATATCGCCCATTTAGGCTCAAATACGGCTAAAAAGACTGTTTTACAGGCGAGTTTAGCAATTTTAGTGCCTGAAATTCTAAAAAAATCGCAAAAATTTGCTAAGAAATTATCGGGTTTTTTTCGTAAACAAGCCCAAGCAAAAATTTGCTCAAAAAATTACTTGCCAGATAATCGGGGGGGGGGGGCGGAAAAATCGTCTCGAGGGGTCTGGCATAAGTCGGGTGGGGGCAGAGGCAGACCACATGCTACATGTATGCTGACTCAGAGATCACTACTTGTTAGCTTAATATTTGCTTAGAGGGCCTTTAAGAAAAGAAAAGTTTATACGTCCGAATAGTCAACAAACAATCGGAGCAAGACAAAGGAAAAACAACAATAGCAAACAAAAAGAAGAACATGGATCGCATCAGATGCGGGCGGGCTGGGCCGGTTGACCGGCTTCAAATGCCCTACCCCTAAAGTAATCTTTTAATTCTACTTTTGCTAAACGGACCCTAAATGCCGAGATTGAAGGAGCACTTACAACTTCTTCAGGAAGAGCATTCCAAATTGGAACAACACGATTTGCGAAAAAAAATTTTGTTATATCTACGTAGCCGAGATCGCTTGACAAATAGCTTGCTTTCATAATAGCGCTTTGTAGCCATTCTATTGAGTAAATCGAACGACGTACCGTAATAGCGTTATCCAGTCGTTTTGAGGTATTTCAAATTTTGGAACCCCTCCCTGGGTGAAACGTTCCTGGACCCCGTCCTAACGGAAACCCCTCTACACCTAGCCCCTCCCCAGGCCAACCAACCTGGGACCTGTTACATACGTGATGGTACCACTATCCTACAGTAAATATGGCGACATGGTATGGACCATACATAGTATGTTGCGTTAGGTGCTTGACCCAAAGAACTCAAATAAAACAAAATATCAGATCTACAATTACCTGTAGAACTCCATTATCAGCGCCGTTCCAGTTAGACGACTGTTCAAACTGATAATCAGCCCATTTTAGAAGAAATCTCCGACTGAAGTCCGTGTTTTTGACCAGATAATTGCCGGAAGCGATCTCCCAATTGAAAAAGCGCTCATAGAAAATCAAGTCCACATTGTCATCGATGTAATCTTCGATGCAATGGTTTGGATTCACCACTCCCGTGTCGGCATCTAGCACCAGCATCCAGTCGAATTCTTGCAGATAGATAGCTGCAGCGCAGTGTTTCATGAAAAACAGCTAAAATAATAGTGACAGCAAGGGTCTATTTAGAGGCTCTCACTTTCACGGACTACGAAAATCAAACAATTTTGCACAACACAGAAACGGAGTGGATTCTGAATGCCTATACATACCTGAGCAGGGATGTGAGGTGTGTTTTTTCGGTGTTCTTTTCCGTTTTTTTTCGGAAAAAAACCTGTTTTTTTCCTAAGGGTCGGAAAAAACATAAACCGCGGAAAAAACTCAAGCTAAAAATAGCTAATTTATGTCATTTTTCTGTTAAAAATGGACTTTTGGGATGTATAATAGGCCAGACTGACTCAAAACTGTGAGAAAAAGAACAAAAAAGACAAAATTTTGGCATCATAAAACAAAAGTGCAAACTGCTGTAAGAAAATTTGCATATAGCGAGCGTTTATGATGGAACCTGTCAGGGACTGTTTCATGCCTGTTTCGTGATTTATATCTCTACGTAAGACGGGGATTTCTGTTCTGAAAAGACTCACGAAGGCGCTAGAAAGCGTTAGGAATCATAAAACCACGCTAGGATACCCAGAACTTGAGCTTGAGTTTTTTCCGCGATTTTGGAAAAAAGCGAAAAAAATAGGCCCAGGTTTTTTTGGAAAAAATATACCTGAGTGTGACTGCAAAGTTTCTTCACTCTTTCATCAACCTTCAGATCGACCAACTTCAGGGGGTAGGGGTGCGACTGTAGATAACACCAAAGAGTATTCTGAGCCAAGTGATAAAAATTGTTGTACGACTCAGTCACGACAGCAACGAAAATGCCAACTCGTCCATATTTGGCTGGACATGGAGAGGCAGAAACAGTGTACCGATCCGATTCCGGCTGCATCTCGTTTAGCAGTAGAATATTTGCCACATCTGACTGTGCGGGGATGCTTGGTTCAGAAATGAGGAATTGTTCAGTGTTGAGTTGGTCTATTTTTGCCCACGAACTGCCGTGCAGTAGAGTGAGGGTGGCGGCGTAGAGAAGCAATAGAACAGTTAGGATTGGAAGACAGGGTTTGGTCAGACGCGGACCAAAACAGCTCACAGCCGGGCGCATTAACCTGAACTTGGCTTTACTACTGATATCGTAAAGACTGCTTTTGCTGGCTAGTCTCTAACAGCGTCCCTCTAAAACTGCAATAAGCCAAATTACAAAGGCTTTTGTGAAATAGTTTCATGTGCTGTTGTTTGGGTATGGGGTTTTCAGGAATCGGTTCGCAAAAATACCGGCATACCGGTCTAGAAAATTAATTAAAAGCAATGGAATTTACACTTTGTTCTGGAATTTTTTGAACACATTTTTTTATTTTACTAGAGCGAAAATGCTGTTGTTTGGTATTGGATTTTCCGTTTGTGTATGTGTAGGTGTAACACATTTACCTTCAAATCTGCATGATAATTTATGTATACACATTCAATAAAACAATGTGTATTTTTGCGTATGTGTATTATACTTAAAGTGCAAATTTTTTTGTAGATCTTGAGCCAGAAATGCTAGGAAAATCAAATCTCTCAATGTCTGTTGCTTGAAACCTTGGATAGTAGCTTTGAAATCGAGTTACTTAGGCCATTTGAAGGCTTCATTAGGATAATCTATTGTTTATTACTGCAAGAAAAACATGCATGCATATTGTTTATTACTGCAAGAAAAATTGTAGTTTTCTGTTCCAAATTTTAACGACTTCTGCTGATCAAATACACGTACACAAAAATACACATTTTGAATACTTATTGTGTATGGTAATGTGTATCCGAATTTTCAATGTGCATGTGTATTGTTTACACATTGAAAAAACAATGTGTATTTTTGTGCATGGTAAATGTGTATGTGTATACACAAACAACAGTAAGTGAAAATCGTTTTCATAAATAACTTTGGCTAAAAGAAATGCTTCCATCTATTGTACTGTAGTTTTAAGGCCTGTTAGTCTACGCTACGGTATGGAGATCTAGCGAGCAGTGACCAAATGCCGGGCTCACTGTCAAATGTGTATTTTAATTTGTGTATACACATCTAGAAAAACAATGTGTATTTTTGTGTATTTACGTGTATCTGTATTGTACTGAAAACACTAATTTTGGCCAGATTTTGAGTGAGGAAACTAAAAAAATTTGATCTATCACAATCCACTGTTTGAAAACTAGGATATCCTTGCAATTGAGTTACTTGAAATTGAAATTTTACTCCCCAGGCACACTACAGAAAAGTACACGACCACAACACAAAATGAAAAAACAAGTTAGCAAATGCAAGAAAGACGGATTGAATTAAGCCAAATGGCTACTTTAGAACTGAACCCTATCTGTTAGTAAAAGGCGAAAGGTCGATGTGACTGACTGCCTGTTGAAAAAGCTTTTAAAGACTGAGAGTGAACGATTTCTAATTTGTTTCTCAGTTGCTTTGGAGTAGCTGTCGCTTTCTGTAGTGGCCAGACTTTGCAACAACTTTTACCTCCATCATAAACAATTAAATAACTGGAGAATACTGACACGACCGCTCGCCAGTTGGCCAGACAGAGAGAGTGAATAAACAAAGGCGAGCGGCGCATCTGATCACGCGGCGCACTAGACGGTACAAATACAGTGTATGGCGCGTACACGGCTACAGTAGACTTAGACAGCAATTGGTGTGTATCAACACTGACTGACGCAGCTTCACACGTGACGCCATACACATCAACCACCTTCTTCCTTCTTGAAGCGAAACCGTCGGTCAGTAGTAATGCCAGTCTCCGAGATGGTCTGGCAGTTGACGATTCCGCTGGGGGTGGTGTCGTCCTTGTGGTCGCGGCTGAGCTGATTCTTGCGCAGTGGCGTCAGCTTCATAGACAGTTGGTCCCGGCTGGTCAACAACGCGTTGCAGGTTGCATCCATTCCACTTCTGCTTGTCTGACAGCAAGTAGTTGAATCTGCCGAGCACCTTCACAACAGTCAGCACTTTGTTGCTCCAGGGACAGAGTCCTTTAGGCGTGTGAGGTCGTCTGGTGCGCACCTTCTGCCCAACAGCGAACAGTTGCCCTGAGCTAGCAGTATTTTGGCTCGATTGCTGTTGTTTTTGCCGCGACTGCGTGTCATCCCCTCCTTCCTCTTTTCGAGCCGTTTTGCGGGGTTGTCTGTAGACTTTCCAGTCCAATTGAGGTCTACTGTATATCCGAAGAACTTCTGTGCAGGGGCTCCTGACCCTCTTGAGGTGTAGCCCGGAAGTGAGCGAGAGATCGCTGTAGGCCTTCCTTTCCTCCCAAGGTAGACTCGAGCTGAATGTCTGTATGCGGTATTTTATGAAACGATTGAAGACCTCCACAAACGCGTTTTGCTGAGGAGTATAGACAGGTGTTGTCTCGTGGATGATGTCCCGTTCTGTCAGGAAGTTTGGAAGCTCGTCACTAACAAACTGTGGCCCATTATCACAGATTAGTTTGGCTGGATTGCCAAAGCGTGCGAAAATCTCCCTCAGCCAGCGAACGATCCTGCTAGAAGTAGTGTCCTTCATGCACAAGATCTCTGGGAACTTCGAGTAGTTGTCCATGAGCACAACGATATTCTTTGGTGAGCAGGGGCGTAATCGAAGGGCCCTGTGATGTCGATACAGAGTTCCTCCCACGGCTCCCTCGGGGTGTACAGATGCTGGCCCTGCAGGTGCAGCTTGGGTGCTGACTTGGCTGAATTGAGACAGCTTCCACAGTTCTTGATGAAACGCTCAGGCTCTGTCTGTGGCCATGCCAGGCCACCAGTAGGTCTCTCTGAGCTTCCTCTTAAAAGCAACGATGCCTGTATGTCCCTCATGAGCCATGGGCAGCAGATCTGTTCGCAGCAAGGTTGGAACCAGAATCTGGCTCTTCTCTCGCACAATACATCCATGCTCCAGGGAGAAGTTGTCGCATTGAGTGTGGTACACTGTTGACTTTGTTTAAGCAGTTTAAGCCCTCTTTGGTCACAAATCAGAGATTTGAGTCGATCGAATGCAGCTTGCTCAGGCTGCTCCCATTTGAATTTCCAGAGTGTCAAATTGGGATTTGAAGTTGGGGCCAAGCTTGTTCCATATTCAAAATAGAGATGATTTTTGGTTTCTTATAACAACGTTAAGATTCTTGAGTTTGCGTTTTTCTGTTCTGTAATGAAAGAAGAAAAGTAAAAAGAAAAGAGAGAGGTGCGTGCTGTAGAGACAAGGTAGAGGAGAGAGAGACTAATAGGAGCAGACGGGCTGACGGCGCTGTGGCTGGACGGGAACCAGTTTCTAATTGAGGCTGTAATCACAATTTATTGGGTGAGTTGTTCTGTGAGTCGACGCGGCTAATGAATTACGAACGTTGAGATAACCTACAATCCAAAGGAGGCCGAAACAGTCGAGATCGAGACGCGACATACAGCACAGGATCCACGTTTTTGTTTAGCAGAGATAGGTCAGAAGTGATGCGTACAGCATTAGGATCGTCTGCTTTTGCCACAACGACCATTCCGTGCATGTAGTCTGAGTGCGCAACCTTCTCCCAGATGCCTTGCTCCTCCATTTCCTTGACTGCCTTCTCAGCTAGCTGTTCAAAGCCCACTGGAATGGAGCGAACTGGTTGAGTGGGTGGTACCCTGGCATCAGGTTTCAGTCTGATTCGATGCTTGAATCTTGGGAAAGTGCCAATGTCCTTGCTTGTCAGCTTAGGAAAGCTGTGTAGTAGCGGCAACAATCCTCCTTTCTCCCAGATCTCAGTGTCCTTAGCTGACAGACTGGGCACCTGTGGAACTGATCCCTCAGAGACGTCTGCTGGTGGCTCGATTCTGGCTGGAGCACCGTTGTTGACATCCTCTGATAAGCTGGACTGAGTGACTGCGCAAACATTGCTGCTCTTTGACTGGATAGTGATGTGCACTGGATCCAAAGCACACATTGCATCCAATGCCCAGTCTATTGTTGCAGGAATCGCCAAACGCATACACTGACACGTTGGCAGTCCATCCTTGGAATGACAGTTGAGCAGGGAACTGTCCCTTGATTGACTCTTCAGACTGATCGAAATTGATGATTGGGTCAGCCGTTTGCAGTCTTGTCCCTCGGAAGTGCTTATGGAACTCATCGCGAGTGATTCCAGTGACATCTGATCCAGTATCGACCATCAATTGTAGTGGTTCCTCTGGAGCATCGTCAACAGAAAGTGCAGTGTGTTGACACCTTTCCGACCCTTTTTGTGATTGCTGCGCATCTGATGTGTGAGTTGACACTGTTGTTTGGGCTGAGGGCGCGAGGTAGAGCATGGTTTGCTCCTACAGACTCGCTTAACCTTTTGTTACACACCGCCCAAAAAATCGTATCGGAAATCCGCCAAATCGGTATCGGCCGCCGATAAATTTATCGGGAAAAACTATCGGAAAACCGATAGACCTTTGGCGGGCATGGCAAAAAATGGACAAACCCTTCCGTCGATATTGGTATCAGTTTAACGCGCCGATTATTACACAAACGATAATGTTATCGAAATTGGCCTATTTCCGATCCCAACTATCGGTATCGGATTTGGGGCAGCGGACATGTTTTGGGCGGCCGCCGCCCAAAACATGACGGCTCCTGTAGGAGCACGTGTGTAACAAAGGGTTAAAGTGACCATCTGCTGCAGTTGCTGCAGGTTCACCTCAGGCGCGACATCGGGAATCCTGTCAACCAGATCGATCGGATCGGGATGGAAATGGATGGGAATCGGGAATCGAGAGTCAGTGTAAGATGGATCTCTACAGTGCCGGCATCCTCTCTTAGCAATAGTCTGGCTGTTGGCTGAAGCACTGGGGAGGGTGGCTGCTGAGGTTTCTGACCTTTTGCATTGGATCCCTTGCCCAGTTGCACTTCTGGTGTGAGGCAGCGCTGATCTGCGATGAGCCTGGTGTGATCTTTGCAGCATCCTTCCTTGCGCCCTCATCTGCCAACGCGAGTTGAGTGAATTTCTCCAAAGTCACTGCATCCTGGGCGAGCAATTTCAGAGGACACCGATCACAAGCAGTGGCCGCAAGAGTAGAGTGAGAGTGCATTCCGGCCAACAAACCTAAATCGCTGCCTATGTGTTTTGCTTTTAATAAAATGTTTAGTAAAGATTTTGGTAACTAGTGTTTTGTCTAAATTTGGATCTCTGTCATGGCGGCTTGTTGAATATGCTGCATGAGCAGCAATTAAAAACAATGTTGATAGCTACTGGTACTTATTCCATCCGACTCTGTTTGTTGGCTCCTGTGTATGTTTTGCTGCAGCACTGATTGGCTACATGCAGTCGCGGTGTCTCTTTAATCTAGCAGACAGTATTTACCGGCAACCCAATACATAGTTACAACAAAACCGGCCGGACAGAACACGTACAGCAGAGCAGAGTGGCTGACCGACCGCACGCTAGCCTAGCAGGCACTGTGAGAGGAGAGGAGTGAAGAGTGTACGTGCCGCTCGGGATGCGCTCCGCTCCGCTCTGCCTCTCCCTCTTTGTTCCTTTGTTCCGTGCCAACATCCGGTCCCACGCTTTCGCGCGCCAAGTTGGCACCGACCCACACAGTGCACAAAAAACTACTGCAATCGCTTACACACAGAGACGGTCGGCCTACTAACACAGCATTTTACACATGCCTAGATACATAACTCCTTAGGACAGACCGTCTAAAGTCGGATTTTCTAACCGTGGCTAACCTGCAGCAAATTTCCGACGGATAGAAACACGACTTTCGGTGGGCGTCAAATTTGTCCGACTGTAAGCTTTCGGAGCCTCTGACGGGGCGGGGCCTCGATCGATTGACTAAATCGGTTCCTTACTTCGAGATTTCCGGCTTAGACGGTGTCGTGTGAGTGCGTGTATGAGTATTGGCAATTGCGTTTTAGGTGTGAATGATATTAGCATAGAGTGGTGTATACGCGTAGCTATCACCCCTCTGTTGTAAAACATCTCTGCTATAACTGGCAGGTTAGCGAGACTGGTCCGCTACCGGCCAGTGTGTGTGTAATCGTGTAATTCTACCCTTCTGCGTGTAGCCGTTGTTACCCTTTCTATTTGTTATTAAAGACGGCCGTCCTTACGACTCTTATGGCTTGTTAGCACCGTGCTGCAAATCAAACTACAACTCACGCGCCGACAACCACTCGTGCCCACCGTGTCAGACGGGACATGTTTGTTACCGTAGTCGTTAAATATTGTTATCTGCTAATTTAGTGCAGGAATAAGTTCGAACGGCGGCGATTTTGAATGTTAGTCGAGTTGAAATTTGTACCTTTCCTTTCGTAATCAACAGCAGCTAATCTATAAAAATCCTCTGGAATAAGAACAAAAGAGGCGGCCCGAAGTGAAATGGAAAGCAAGGCCGCGCTCGGAGATAAGTGCGTCGGTCCATGTCTAGAAGGCTAGGCACCTGCGCATCTAAACAACCGTACCTAACCGTGCTTTCTCCTAACCGCTTCCTAACCGTGCAGTTTGGAAAGCGTTCAAGTGGGCGTGGTGACGGTAAGGATTTAGTACCAGCCCACAAATGGGCGGGGGGCGGACGGTAAGCATTTTCGAAATTGCAAAGTCGGAAACTACTTACCGTCAGGAAACTACTCCAATTGGAGTAGGGTCAACGCCAACCGGATAAGTACTGGGTCAGCTCCAAAATTTGGGTGCCAGTCAGATATTCTGCTAAAACAAGCCCAAAGCGTCAAAGCAGTGTTTACTTCGTGCTAGACACCCCGAAAGTCAATAGGAGAGCCGAAAACTGCATCAAAATTAAAACTAGAACAGCTCCTAATCGTCCGCCGAATGATCTCCAGAACTTGGGTTACCAGTCAGAAACTCTGCTAAACCAAACCTAAAGCGTCAAATCAGTGTTTACTTCGTGATACACACCCCAAAGGTGACAGCCGAAAACTGCTTCAAAAATAAGTTAGGACAGCTAATACAGTCAAAAACTGCGTCAGAAATAAGCTGGACAACTAACATAGCCAAATGACAAACTAATTTCATCTGAACATGTCATGATTTTCTTCCGAAATGTTATCATTTTCTGCCGACATGTCCAAAAAAACCGGATATGTCCGTCTATCTGTCATGACATGTCAGAGAATTTTCACTTTACGATAGGTAAAGTTTCACTTTACGATATGTCACGAAAGTGAAGTGACATGTCACTTTTCGTGGTGTGTTACAAGGAGTTAATGGATAAACTGCCGAAAAATTTGAACAAAAGTTTTGAACAGTTAAGCAGCTGGAAAACACAGTTGGTCAATCAATCTCTTCCAATACACCAGCTATTACATAATAATTTCATTTAGCAGAACACTTGCAAGAATTTCTGACCGCACAGCTATTGGCAAAGGGGCCACACTCAAAAGAAACAACACAGTGATCACTGCCACGAAAAGGCTCGATAACCCTGATATTACGTACGAGATAAAGACCAAATCTAAAATATTATTTTTCCTGGTCAGTTCATAGACTGCCTGGGAAAAGCCGTTCACTTGAAAGAAATCCAAAAAAGCCCGATCAATAGGTAAAGCATTAGGGAGGATAGAGTTAGAAAGCCAATCGTTTTTGGCTAATTGAAATCTCCAACAAGCAATGTGATTTATCTCAATCTATGATTTTCGCAATAAATTCAGTGAGTGGTCTAGAGTCGTTCAGACTTGGAGGACGATAAACCACACAAAGCCTGATAAAACGAGAGCCTACAAAGAGATCGCACACAACCGAATCAAAATCAGGGCCCGACCCAGAGAAAGCCAAGGTGCTAGAGATGTGAGCGGGCACAAGCACTAAAACACCACCACAACGCTTCTCTGACCGGTCATGACGATGCACCACAAAGGTACTGCTGTAGAAAACAGCAGAAGACACATTATTGGAAAACCAAGTCTCCGTTACACAGACAACGCCATACATGTAACAGGTCATCAGCCGAGGGGGGTTGGGGGTCTGGCGGGGGGGGTCTCAGCCCAAAGTTGGGCACTAAAAAACGCTCAAAAATCGCAATTTTTCTGCAAAAATCGCTAATTTGAGCTGAAATACAGCTAAAAAGTGTTTTACAGGCAATTTTTGTGTCTGTTTATTAGTGGTTTCCTTCCGACCCAGCGGGGGTTGACCCAGATAGAAATTTTTAAAGTTACTGGCCCGTTTTCTTCAACAAAGGTAGCATGTGGCTCAACTCTCAACTTTTATCTGGTGACGTCTTAAAGACGCCACATCTGCTCGAAAAGTTGATAAGCACACGAGACATCGCTAGACCATCCTAAACTTCTACCAGAGCAAAATATTGTCATGAACCTGCTGAATTTTGCAGTTCAACTGGTTTTGGTATTCTGCGCGGCTGGTGAGTGAAGTAATTAGTGATAAACAAGTACAGTTGAAACTGTAAAAGAACCTGGTTTGCAGTGACTGGCAAATTGTGCACGAGCGGTGGTCACTTCACAGCTAAGACGGAGTATTTACATCACCAAATTTCCCTGGAAAATACCAGGTTGATCAAGATGAGTGTCGGTATCTGGTCACTGCAGCGTCAGGACACGTGGTTCAAGTAACATTCGACTTCTTTGAAACCTACACCGATACCCTGTGCCGATACGCTTACGATTATTTCGAAGTGTTTGATGGGTCCACTGACGCCTGGTCTAATCGCATTGACAAGTATGTACAGTAGACCCACTTTTATTGTTGAATCACAGATTGCAACTTGCAGATTATTCGGAGACAGAAGCGGCACTAAGCTGGAAAGTCGTACTTCGTCTATGTTGCTTGTGTTCAGCGCTCAGTTTGCATATTTTAATAACATCGGCTTCAATGCAACCTATGTGATACGTCGAGTCTAGTAAAGATCTTATAAAAATAACACAAGTAAATCAATCACCAATCGTGAGAACTGCGACACGGAGTATCGGCACAGATGTGACTGTGCGCATCGTTGGGGTCCTGAACCCCGTGGTCTGCTCTGCCCATTCTGCTACCCTCACCGAGCGTTCGCATCCAGTGAGCGAAAGCCAAGTCTATGTTGTTCAGCTCGGACTTGTGCACAAAGAATATCTTAACTGCCGCTTTCTCTATGTAAATTGGTTGGTACCCAAATTTATGCACCATCTTGGACACAGCCAGAGCAGATGTGCCATAGAATCTCGTGTGAACATTCCGTGTGCTTTGGCCGCCGCTGATGGCACTGCCAGATTAGACCATGTAGCGTGATTTCCATTATCTCAAAAATTCAAGGAGTTTCAAAGTCGGTCGTTTGTCGCTCAGACTCTCAATCAATCAATCAATCAATCAATCAATCAATCAATCAATCAATCAGTCAGTCAGTCAGTCAGTCAGTCAGTCAGTCAGTCAGTCAGTCAGTCAGTCCAGTCAGTCAGTCAGTCAGTCAGTCAGTCTGTCAGTCAGTCAGTCATGTCAGTCAGTCAGTCAGTCAGTCAGTCAGTCAGTCAGTCAGTCAGTCAGTCAGTCAGTCAGTCAGTCAGTCAGTCAGTCAGTCAGTCAGTCAGTCAGTCAGTCAGTCAGTCAGTCAGTCAGTCAGTTGCTCCAAGGGATTGACGGTCGGTTTTTACCTCGATGATGATCACTCTAGGTCTGTA
>JASANB010001903.1:0-88192 GCA_030248155.1 Sabatieria punctata
TTCTTCATTCAAATGTCGGTTCTCCGCGAGAACCAGTTACCAAGCAGTCTCCCCAATTACCAAGCATTCTAATTACAGCAGCTTCCACTTCATTAGGCTCGGGAGCTCCCTTTCCACCTCCGGTCAATGCTTGCCACCTAGAATTTTAACCTCCAACTGTGCTATTAGTGCTAGGTGCGTATATATGTAGATATTCTTGGCGTACTGTACTACGTATGTAAGGTTTAGACAATATACAGGGTGCGTAACCCAGCAGATTTTCTACTAACTGTAGCAGCACATCTGTTTTGACTTTGATTGCAAATATATCTCAAGAATTAAGGAAAGTACCTTAATAAAAAATTCAACAATCTTTGAGTAATATACAGTATAGATAAAAAAAATGTCCCATCGCTTTTTCGGCCTTCACTCAAACGTTTCGTTCTCAGTCACTTCTTTACCGATTTGGTTCAAATTTTCAGCAAAAATTAACAACATGGTTGGCTAAATATTCTGCAAGTTTAGTGCCAAAATTCCGACTCATACTGGTTTTATGACCCGAAAACTAGGAATGAGGGTGGTCCACGCAAATATATTTTTTTTCGGTAATACATGGAGTACAGGCCTGAAACTTGCAGGAACGATTGGTGTTGCCATTGGGCATAACATACTAAGCGGGCAGCCCTGTAGCTCAAAGGGCACTAAAATGGGGGAATTTCAAAAACATGACGAAATATGACTTTTCTTCGTAAAACCGGCAAAATGACGATTCTAAAGATTTTCAATTTTCAAAAAACGGTGCAGGGATGGTTTCTATGGTGTGGAACAGAGCTCAAATATCAGGTTCATTTATTTGTCGAACTTCCTGCTACAATCTGTGTTGATTAACAACAGATTCAGTGCTTTGATTCTAGAAGGTGCAGATTTCTTAACTATGGGATTTTCACTCATGTTTTTGAAATTCCCCCATTTTAATGCCCTTTGAGCTACAGGGCTGCCCGCTTAGTATGTTATGCCCAATGGCAAAACCAATCGTTCCTGCAAGTTTCAGGCCTGTACTCCATGTACTACCGAAAAAAAATAAATTTGCATGGACCACCCTCATTCCTAGTTTTTGGGTCATAAAACCAGTATGAGTCGGAATTTTGGCACTAAACTTGCAGAATATTTAGCCAACCATGTTGTTAATTTTTGCTGAAAATTTAAGCCAAATCGGTAAAGAAGTGACTGAGAACGAAACGTTTGAGTGAAGGTCGAAAAAGCGATGGGACATTTTTTTATCTATACTGTATTTGTCTTTCATTCCTAAAATATTCATTCCAATCGGTTGAGATTACGGTTGATTTGACACAGAAAAAATCTGCTGGGTTGTTTGTTTCTTGTTGACGAAAAGTATTTGACAAATACATATATTTTCAATACAGAACAAAATCCTTAATTTGAATTTTTCAAAATGGGGACAGTTCTTTGCTCGCCACTGGTTTTGGCAGTAATACGGTTGTACAATTCGCTGATCGGTGAAAAGTTCGCAAAAGTAGAGTCAAATTAGCCACTGAATAAGTTGAGAATGTTTGCTTAGAACGAAACAGACATTAGCTTACTTCTGGCTGTGTGCCTTTTCTCCTTTGCTGTTCCGTTTGATTGATGTTGCCCCTCAGCTTGGTTTTGGGTACCAAAAAGTGCCGAACGAAACCGTAGGGTTGGGGTATTATTTTCACCAAAACTTGCGCAGAAACTCTAAATGCTTTGGTCCTATTGCAGTTTTACACTTGATGCATGGCATATGAGGTGTCTGACTGTAGTATTAACTATGTCTGACAGCATTTTCATAGGGCAAGCTGGATTCTAATAAGCCGTGTGCGGCTTATTAGAGGGCGCGGCTTATTTCTTTTAAATCTCCTGTGACACGTGGCTTATTGGAGGGCGCGGCTTATTAGAATAGTTGGCTTATTGGAATAAACACGGTATATCCGATAAAAAAGATTTTTCTCTGATTGTCTCTATTTTTCCCTCCATCGTTGAGCGCTGCGTAATATCGGCGGCGTAGTTTACGCAGCTTACGGTTGTCTTATTTTTCGCATCGAGATAATAAAACCTAGTTCAAATTGTAATGCCCCGATAGGGTGGTCAAAGACAGAGTGGAGTTCAGAGATTACAAGCTGTGCGCACATGGGCTTTACATTCCTGATCGTTTAGTCAAGATATAAACTTTCTCATGTGCATGGCACTTTGAACCTAGCATTTGCCACAACCTGCTACCAATTTTCTAACGCCCCTGCGTCAACAGAACTGCGCTGTTAGACGTCCTAACGTACAAAATTGGAATTTACCACAGTTCAAACTTGTATTACTCGGGTGTTTTCAAGGTATTTACTATATTGCGATTTTTGTACCCTATATTTTGTCTATTTGTACGTATATCACTAAAAGCGCAAATTTTGGCTGAAAAGTATAATTTTCATAAGAGAAGAAAGCCATTTTCCATCGCTGTGTTTTGGGGATGTTTAGAATTGGAGAAACATTGAAAAGGCTCTTTAAAAATTCATAAAATGGGTGAGGAGATGTTAAAAACAAGTCAGTTACAGTAAGAAAATAGCCAAAATACGCAAAATTTACCAAATCAGTTACTGTAAAATATCAAGTCTGTTTGTATATGTATATTAAAGATTGCATCAGTATTCCGTTTGTATATGTATATGTACATTTGTATATTTAAACAATATTGTATACGTATTTGTATATACAAAGCAACACTAGTACCGGAGATTTCCACTTAGTATCCCACCCCACTTAATAACCCACTGGGATATTACATGGACCCTTGTTCCGCTTTATATCCCATGGGATATTACTTGGCGGCAATGTTTATGTCAACTTTGTCCAGTTAATATCCGGGATATTAACTGGCGGCAATATTTTCACTGAGAAACGTGATTTTCCGTGTTATATCACCTGGGATACTAAGTGGAAAACTCCGGTACGTGTATTTTTTCAAAAATTTCAATTCCGTTTGCCCGATGGTTTTAACCCAAACAAGAAGATCTTTTAGAGCGGACCTAATATTTGTTCTGGCTAATCGCTCCAGTCCAACTAAGACTGTTTATCGATTGTCTCAGACAGACCAGTTTTGAGCCAAAACCTGTTCCAAACTTTTATTCTAGGCTCCGACCTTTCAGTGGCCTTTCACGTGTGCCTGCAGTAAGAGTCACCAGTACATTTCAGAACGATACGATATGCTGCTCAAGGCGTCTCTGCTGCTTGCTCTAGGTACGTACTTTTGCAAAGGTTCATATTTCAAACTCATTAGACCATAATGTAACAAAAATTGGTAGTAATAGAAATATCAAAGCTGGGTGTACGTAGGTGAATTTCGAAATAGCTCATTCCCTTTCATTTTAGCCACTCTGGTGTGTAGCGAATTCGCTGATACCGAAGAATTCCGTCCGTCGCCCTTAGGGGTGCAGTTCTCATTGCCCAGGGAAGTGCTGAACGCTGAGATGCAAGCACGAAGACGCCATCACCACCATGGAAAGCGCAGCAAATGCGACGTGACCAAGTTCAAGAAATGCAGTGCCGGCCTTGCCAAGGATCTGGGCATGAAGAAACAGCCGAAGAGCGGCGCTGAATTCGCCAAATTTCTCTCCGATTTAATTCAGAAACAGCAGAAAGCTGGCTTCCAGAAGATTTGTCGGTTCGTTTGTATTTTTGACTTGCCCAATCGATTATCGGTTGTCTAAAATTCAGAAAGCGCGTCACAAAATTCTTCAGTGTTTCTTAATCTAGAGCAACCACCAACTATGGCAAGTGTCTGGGACGCAACCAGGTTCACGCGTGTTTGTCGGTCCGAAATTTGATGCACATGGGGTTGAAGGCAAAAGATGCCATGATCTACAACCTATTGGCTAAAGAACTCGGTTACCAGTGCGGCAGGGCCTACAAAGGTTTTTCTTTTATACCGTAAAACTTCTAATAAAAGCGCACGCTCTAATAGTAGCGCCCTTTGCGGACAGCCCGAAAATATAAACATGCACGCTCTAATTGTAGCGCTCTTCTAATAATAGCGCTCCCATGCGCACTACTATCAACGCTTTGTACGTGTTTCCAATGTAGAATTCTGTCCCTTTGAGACAATTTTCTTTGATTAAGCTTGCAAACATTAGTCAGACTAAAACTCATATAAAGATTGCTTGTGTTTGAGACAAAAATACCCTGTATTTTCAGAAAATTGAGAACACTTGAGATGGCCAATGTAGCATTGAAATAATAGCGCCCCCAAAAGCAGTCACGAAAAATAATAGCGCACCGCTATTTTTGGAGTTTTACGGTATGTTACAAAGCTTAGTTAGTGTTGTATTTATTTAGTGATCATAAAAAATTGGGATTGCATTATGAAGACGGAAAAGGCCTCGCTTGCACAGCTTCAAAAATGCGTCCAAGACTTTGCAAAGCAGGCGAGAGAGCATCGCGACAAAGTCTGTCGGTAAATTATTATTTATTTATACAGCGCAGGCGGTCATAAATAGCGTGAAAAATTTTAATCGGCTTAGGCTTTCGTTTGGGTTTGGATTTACGCCAATGTACACTTATATATAAAAAAGTAAGCTAGGTTTTGGGTTGAGATAAGGTTTATAGTTTTGAGTTTGTATTTCGAGTCTAGGTTTTGTAGACTGTTATTTAGGTTAGGTTTTGGTTACTAGACTTATGTTTAGGTCTATTAGGTTCTTATTTAAAGGTTAATTAGGCCTGGTATTTTATTGTCAGCGTCATATATGTCAGTCAACTTAAACTCAGAGTTCGGCTTAGGTTTAGCAGTTGACAACTTCGACGAAGGTTGGTAGAATTGTGTTTAGTTTTAGGTTCCGGTTTCGAATAAGGATCAGGTTTAATGTTAACGAATTTTTGCGTAGCTTAGGTTTAGTGGGCTTAAATGTTTTCCCCTAGCATTGGATTTAAGTTTGGCAGACTTACCTATGTTCAAATTTGTTCCGGTTCTACACTGTAGCTTAGGTTTAGTACTTAGATGTGTAAACATACATAGACATGCCTTGAGTAGTCTTTTAAGTTTAGGTTTACGGTTTAGGTTGTAAGTTATGTTTGTTTAGTTAGGCTTACATAGGTTTTTATACTACGTTAAAAGGCCATTCAGAATCCACTCGGTTTCTGTTTTGTGCAAAATTTTTCGATTTTCTTGAATCCGTTTGTTTCTAGCTACCGTAGTTGACATAGTCTTGGGATTTTCAACACGAAAACATGAGATACTACGGTAGCAATTTGCAGATTTTCTGAGAAAACATTCGGCTTTTGTGGGACACTATACCCCCATTAATGGAAACCTACCATTAACTTGAAACTAAGATTGAATCTAAAAGTAAGTCTAACTTCATCCTAAGATTCATTTATCCCGAACCTGCGTGGAAGCCTAAAACCTGATCACAGTGCTGAATAGAAGCCCTCGGTTCCAAATAGGTAACGGATAGTGTCACTGTATCTAAATCGGATAATCGGCGCGTCATGCATAAGTGCATGCACGCCGCTTCCCTCGCAATTCGGCAGCGGAACCTAGCTTAGCCTGTACAACCTTGTATTTGGTTTTCTCCTTTTTCATGTGGGGAGGAACACGAACGTCTTGTAGACTTGAAAATGTGAAATAATAAGTAGATCGATTGTTGCAGCTACGCACAAGAGTATCTGGGCTGCACCAGCGCTCCATTTACCAAGAGTTGCGGTAAAGAGTCCGGTCACGTGATGTGTCAGATCAGTCGAATTGCGTTCAAAACCACTTTGCGCAAATGCCACCGTCTCAGCTGTCGTGAGTGCTCAACAATAAACCTGAACCGGTTTTTTGTTTATCTGACCTTCTTGCAGGCCGTCAGCAGTTTTACGACTTTTTCGAAGATGAGTGAACAGAGATCATTGGATGGGTAGAGATTGTGATTCATTCTTTTTTTTATTCTTCTGCTAACCGGGTTTTTGGTTTTTTCTGTAGCTTGTACTATGTGCAATTACTATTTTACGGTATTCTAGTCTACACTAGGATAGTACGAGACAAAGCAAAATGACTTCTGTACGCAATCAATGATCGATGCAAGTACATATACGTACCAGTATAGGCGTTTTGGGGTCCCCTAATCGACTAAAATAGCCTTCGTTGGATAGTACTCGCCGCCCCTAGACTATTTTTCTACCTCCTCAGCTGCTTTTAGAAGCATTTTTGACACTTTTTTTTTACAATTACCTGAAAACGGCTAGTACTTTAGCTGTCTGAGCCTAAATTAAAGTGTCCGAATTTTTGGCCTAAAATATCGACTTTTTGCGATTTCAGTATGCAATCACTCGCCTAAATTTTGCCTCAACCTCCCCCCCCAAGGCCGGGCACAGAATCAATTTTTGATTGGACTAGGGAAAATGAACAGATTGTATGCATCTACAGTGTACATAGCTTGGGATTTGTAAACGTACAGTACACTACTGTAAACCGTACGTACTCTAACAGATAGGTAGGTACGTTCATGTGCGGTTTCTAGCATAAAACCGCTGTTTCCGTACGGCAGTTGGTGTTCCTCTCTTTGGGGTCCGTGTGAGTCTGAGGGACCAACTCCATGTTTAACTTTGTCTTCGGAAGGTCACTTCCTGTTCCCAGGCTTTAAAGCTTTTGTTTAGGTCAAGCTCAAGACCGACCTTTCCCCAACCATTCTCAGTTTTCATTTATGAAAAATAGTATGAGCCGGTTTTCTAAGAATCGGGCGCCACTACCTTGCCTTCACGAAATGTAACTTTTTATCTCCGATTTTGACTGAAATGGTGCATTGGGTATAATAGAGTTCGCTTAGAAAATATTTTTGTGACACTGATAGCCTCTTTCTTGTGGATTCCATACAAATACATGCAATCAAAACTAAGTCCTTTTATTGAAGGGCATATTTTCAAACCAAAAGCTTTCTCCAACCAACACGTTTTGGACTGAATCAATAATATTTTACTTCAATATTAATAGTATTTCTTTGTAGAACATGCACCTACAAGTTTGTATCGTTTCAGCTATGTACAGAACGTTGCGTAAAGCACCAAAACTAGCACTGTGCGTTAAGCTACAAATATTGCGGATTCTCTCAGAGCACAAACATCATCCACGTAGGTTAGTGCGTAATAATACTGTCCACCGAATAAATTCTACCATCCAACGAGCCAAAACGATCAATCGATTGTACGACCGCCCAGCTTCCATATCTGTCGTCACATGGGTAAGGCACGAGTACTAAATTGGAAAGAATTTAATTAATATAATTTTATACTGAATTTACCTTTAGTGTTTTGAGTAACGCCAGGTCCACTAGGCTTGATAGCGACACAAACTTCTTGAATATTCCGTTTAGCAGCTTGATACCACAGGTTGCAGTCATTTTTTCTGAAAATGTTAAAGAGAACAAATTATACAGTCAGCCCGTTTATGATACCGGTACCTAGGCTAGTGGCATCATATATGGTACCCCCACGTTCGGGCCTGTGGTGGTATCATACCCCTACCTTCGCATTGGTACCGGTAACGGTACCCTATGGTACCACTCTGTTCAGATTTTGTACCATGTATGGTACCAGCACCCGTGGTCATGGGTAGGGGTACCATATACGGTACCACCACAGTCCCCGAACGTTGGGGTACCATATATGGTGCCACTAGCCTTGCTACCACCGGTACCATATATGGTGTCGGTACCATAAACGGCGTTAAGTGCCAGACTGTTAGAAGAGTCTGATCCCTCACTTATATTCGGGTAGCAGGTCTGGTTGTACACAGGATTCGGCGTCAACTCTCCACCAATTTGAATGGGCTTCTAGACTAGTTTCTCTCTGTAGCTGTCCCCGTAATATCCAAGAACACTGGTACTTCAACATCTCCGGCCAGCGCTGTCGGTGCTTACTGAAGCCAAAATGTATACACAACCATAGATCAGAACACAACGAAACCCTCACTAAGCCCCTCCCTCGGTCAGGCCTATGTATTTCATGTATGGTTCAATCAGAGTATTCGCAAATTCACAAAGCACGTTTTCTTTCTTTTCTTGGCCATAGATAGTAATGCTATCCTGGGTGTTATGGCAGCCCCGTCATTCATGTGTGGGAGCGGTTGTTTGTGGGTTCAAAATCAGTCGAAGTGACTGGAAGTAGACGACATAAGGCCACTGAAAGCAATACATGGGCCGGAAAAATGGGTTTGGTGTAGTCAAAATCCGACTATTTGGGGTTGGGCCTGTGGGTTTGAGGGGTCGCGGCGATTTTGGTCGGTGGGGTCAGGAACAAAAGTCGGCTTCAGGTGGGTGGGTGGGGTCTTTTGGGGATCGAGCTCAACTTGGGGGGTGGGCAACCCCCCGGACCCCCTGAGCCCATGTATGCTGAAAGCCGGTGATGGCTAGTCGGTAAATGAGAAGTGTACCAGGGCTGCCTAATAGCAGTGAGGGGCAGAGTTGTTTGTAGGTATTGGAAGGCTGTGGAAAGAGTACAGGTTGTTCTGAGCTGTTCGCGAGGATAGGATAGTGAAGCTTAAAACAACAACAAACCTGACACACTTGGCTCCAACAGTAGCAGCAAACGGATCAACTGAAACATGCGCAGCTCTAAGACTGGTAGACATTTTCTCCGGCGAATCCTCAGCCATCTCTCCAGTGTCCCACTCCAGTAGCAGCAACACGTACCACTTGAATGCTCTGCGCCAGTTTTTGCCGAAGCCTGAGCTCATCTGTGTTATGTATTCCGATGCTTCATTCCAGAAGTCCAGCTTCGACTGCTTCTGGCCTGTCACTAGTTCATTGTAGTGTTTCTCTTGCTCCCTGTAGACTGCAACTGCCACTTGCACCAGGTCAGAATCAGTGTGGAACACGGCCAGTTGATACGTGGCTGCGCCATTGCTCTCATTGTCCCACCACCACTGAGCAGTCCTGGTTTTGTCTTTCCACGTCAACACGAAATAACAGCCTGGAGTAAGGGTGGGCTGGATAGACTTGTGATAGCCAGGAACATGGATTTCAGAACCTGGCAGAATAGATAGCAACATATTGTTTCAAGTGGATTTGAACTTTGCCTACATTTAGATGCCACAGCATTTTTTGCAGTGACGATGCGAAGTTTGCACTGCACTGTTGAAGATACAGCTTCCACTCTTCCAGTAGTCTTCTTGATGTAGTCCCATTCTGTAAAGACACTGCCCTGCTGTACAAGTGTGATTAATTTGCAGTCTCACTTGAACAGTATCTCATTTCTTCTCTAATCAAAGGCAGCTTATCTGTGCAATGTCTGTGTACCCACTCTGCAAAATGAAAGACCTGAGTGAGTAGAAGGTGATGACCACTTACTGAACAAATTCCTCTCTAGGTCAGCACGCATTGCCACACAATTCAGTTGATCCGATGCTGAACTAAGGCTAGGCGGGTCAAGAAAATTGTCGAAGAAGAATTGTGTACCATCCAGCCAATGACAACTCTGCCTGCGCTGTGAATGCTCACAGTATAACCCAATCCAATAATGACGCAGCTCTGAAGAACAGTTATCAGTGATTTGTATTCACAGGAAACTTACTGAAATGAGGTCCAAACTGACACAGAGCAGGATGCGCTGTCTTCTGTTGACACGGTCGAATGACCAGTTTTGAGTGATATCTTATCATGCCACAGCCGCTTTTGAAGGCATTCTCGGTGACAACAAAGGCATCTTTTCTCCAGTTGAGGGGCCCACAGGCACCAGCAGCATCTCCAGCGCAGGTGCAGGTCTGATTTCCACAGACCAATCTATCATAGGTGTGAGCCCAAAACCAACTGTTGTGATTCTTGCTGAGGCCAATGAAGGGGTAGCGCCACCTCTGCTGTTTCCAGTAATCGTGTGTTGTGAAGAACGGCTGCTGAAATGCTTTCGGCCCCGATTAACTGCATATGGTGCTTATGCTGATAATTGAGTTACATATAACCATTTACATAGTGTCAAATTTAAACGAAGAGACCATATGTATGTAACGACTGTTTGAATGGTGCTCTGTCATGGTCTCACTCACTCACCTCCTGCATTTGGCGCAGCAAAGACGAAAAGAGGTGGGTGGGGTGATTTGGCAAGACCGCCAGTGACTGATTTCTTTGCAGACAGTACTGTCTAGCCTCATCATAGTGACTAGCAAGATGAAGCGGTATGGTGAAGCAGGTCTCTGTATCGCCCAGCTGCAGCTGGATCGTTGACACATCAAATAGTGGTACTCTGCACTGAGTCAGCTCCAAGTTAGAAACTAAAAGAATCATTGTAACCGTTGCACAAGGAAACATACAACTAAGTTGACTTGTACAAGTTCTGTGACCCAGTGAAGCAATTTTCCTTCCACTAACCTGTTCGATTCACAGTGCTCACTCTAAAATCAGCATGTTGTCGTCCAAGGAATTTGAAGCCAGCAGGGCGTACAACTTTGGCCTCATTATCTACAAAATACCATGAGGAGCCCAACTCAGGCACAGTCAGTCTGATGCTGCTTAGCCGCGATGCCTCAGGTGACCAGGAGTGCGCGCGTCGGTGCCAACTGTAGAACAGAGAGCACATTGCCAGTTTGGGAACAGCAAAGAATTGATTATAGGCCAACGGAATCATACTGAGGAAGTTGAGAACAAACTCGCCCAATCCCACTTTTGCTGCCATATGACGGGCATAGTCAGTGTCAGTTTGCTGATCAGTGTTGGATTCAGGATCATGGTCAGTTCCTTCTGGATAACCTTTCAGTGGTTGTCCACTGATGCCAGCCCCTCCATGCATGAGCACTTCAAAATTCCTGCCCATCAGATAGGCTTGTGGTAGTGAGTGAGGTATGAGGGCAGGTCTGTTGAATTTCATCCACTCTCCATGGTGCCAAACTTTGCTGCGGATCCACTTCAGAAAGTTAACTATTCGCTTTGGTGGCTGTTCTGGCCTAGGAGGTTCAGGAAGTGACAGCCAAGCATCTTCAGATATTATTGAAGAAGCTGATGATGATACTGAAGAGCTTTCAGCCGGTGTTGCTGCTGCTGCTTCTGCTAGAGCACGTTGCTTCCAATCTGGTACCAGTAGGGTTTCGAAACGTTCTACCTTCGGAGGTCTCTCTATTGAAATGTCTGACAGGTCAGCCAGATCTAAAATTACTCTGTACACGATACTCATTCAACCACATTCTCAAACTAATAGAACTGAAATACAGAGCAGCTTATAAGCTTCCTGGTATGGCTTGGATGCATGGATGGATGGATTGTCTGGGTGGGGCGTCATGCCCCTGCGTTAGACCACACTGCGGGCCCATCACACACAACCCACATCCTGCCCTTCTTTCGCTACTAGCTGGCACAGTGTCAGTCTGGGTGGGTCTCAGTGGTAGCTGTCCCCGTTCCATATGGCCCAACACATGTGTGGTTGCTATTGTAGCTTTTAGGTGCTTAGGCAGCTCCAGTCGGTTCCCATTTACCTACTCGCTGTCACCAACTTTCGGTGGCCTGGGTGGGGCTTTGTGCCGATGACCAACTCTTTGCGACAAGAAACTTGCCCCGTCGAGTGGATGAACGGACGACCACGCGCACAGTGGCTTTGCGGCCTAAACCACTACACCAACTACTGTTGCTATGGGTATTCGAATTTGAATTGGGTATGGGTATGGGTAGGTATTTTTTAAAATACCCATACCCGGGTATGGGTATGGGTAGGTATTTTAAAAATACCCGGGTATCGGGTATAAATCGGGTATTTTTCATTAAAATCACGAAATTTCCAAAAAATGCCAAATTTCAATAGGTTAGGCAATAATAGGTTTCTTTAAATCTGCTTCTTGAACAACAATTATGTACCCAACAGATGATGTAAATAGCCGCTACAGTTTAACTTTACAGTTACTGGAACAGTTGATAATTTTCGAATACTTTTTGGTAGATTAACATTGGCAAAAAACTGAATCAGATTTCAGCAGTAATTTTAAATACCTAGTAGTACTCTCTGATTCTGGGTCAACAACATTAGTACAATACAAAGTTGTATAAAAAGTTCAGTTTGCTGTAAATACTTCACGCAGGATCAATAGACCAAATGCTACAATGTATGTAGAAATGCTGTAACCATAAATGTAGCAGGCAGGTCTGGGGGTCTGTCTCCCACCCGACTTAGACCAGACCCCCCAGATGGGGACCACCCCTCCGAGACGATTTTCCGGACCCTCCCCCCTCCGATTTTTCTGGCAAGTAATTTTTTGAGCAAGTTTTTGCGATTTTTGCAATTTCAGACACAAAAATTGCCTAAATCGCTGGAAAAAACAGCACTTTTTAGCTGTATTTCAGCCCAAATTAGTAATTTTTTACGATTTTTAGCCGAAAAATAGCGATTTTTTGGCGTTTTGAGTGCCCAATCCCCTCCCTAGAATTTGGGCTCAGACCCGGCGGGCACCAGACCTCCCCAACCCCCCTCCCCCTTCGGCGGATGACCTGTGAGTGACATGTATGGCTGTAAGCTTAAGTCTAACTAAATTACTACCTAGCCAAGTAGAACAGTACTTATCCTTGAAAGGGATCGCAAAAATATATGCCCAATATATATTAGAGAGGCAAGAAGCCTACTCTAAGACTTTTATGTACTGTACGGACATTTGTAAAATTATTCAACTTCAGTAAACACCATGTTCTATGATGCATGCATGCATTCAATATATGTATGAATTTTGCAGCGAGAAATTGAGTGCATAACATCCGAAAACGCCCCACTCTGAGGCCATAAACATTTATCATTAAGATGTTTTCATGGTGTTTTATGCGTAAAACTAGAAAATGCAAAAAATGCTTAATTAAACAATTCTTGAAACAAGTGCGGGAATAATAAATAAACGTTCCGAAACGGTAAAGTGGCAGTCTGATCCATGGCGAAAAGCGTTCTATCTAACACTTCCTTGAGAGAATTTTTTCACAGTTTTTACAGAAATTAACGTGCGTGTTTGCATGATTTTTTCTAAAAAATACCCATTCAAATACCCGGTATTTATCAAAAAATCGGGTATACCCGGGTATGGGTATTTCAAAAAGTACCCGGGTATGGGTATACCCAATTTTAGGTAGTTTTGCTCAAAAATACCCAGTTTCGGGTATGGGTATGGGTATACCCGATCAACAGTAACACCAACTGTGCCGGCCTGGTATGACTTAAAACCCACCGTCTTTAAGGCGTGGAAGAAAACCAAAGCCTGGACGGTTGGTTGGCCTGGCAAACTGCTTAGAAGTGATTCTAGGCTTGAACACATCCCTCCATCTTCTCAACATCTTCTCATCCATGTGTGCAGCGAAAGTCTGATAGGCCAATTCCGAGGCTACTGGGTCGGCCAGCAAGTACCTGTGCTGTCTGGCGGTCTGCACTCTGACAGCCCAGTCTCTCAACCGGTTGTAGTGTATTTGAGTCATGTGTAAATCGTTCCAATCTTTCACATGACGAATTAATGTTGGTCCAACATCTTTCACCGCCTGTGTACCAGCCATTCCACCGCGGTGCAAAAGAATTCTGCAAATCAGTCAGACACTTAACAAGATAATAAGGCATCGGTACCATGTAACAGTCAGGCACTTAACCCGTTTATGGTACTAGCACAGTGTGGTGCACTTTTTATCTAGGTAACTAGGTATACCTAGTATTACCTAGTTAATATTCGGGAAAAGTACCTAGATTTACTTTACCTAGTTGCTGGTTACTCTATTTTACCTAGTTTTACTTTACCTAGTTTTAAATCCACATAACTAGGTACTTCTAGGTAGAACAAGTTTACCTAGTTTGATATTTTCAGTTTTACGTGGCTTTTCAGTCAGCAAACCTTCAAATTTCCAGCTTTCCCACAATTGCAGTGGCCCAGAGAATGAATTTCTGACTTATTTGATCAATAAAATACAAATATTTGCTTGAAATGTGTCAAATTTTAACTCCACTAACTTCATCATTGTTATATTGAACCAAAAATAATATTTTGACTTGATTTTGAGCGTTTTAGGTTTACCTAGTATTACCTAGTTTTTCTAGGCTTTACCTAGTATTACTTTACCTAGTTTCTTAGCTGAGAACTTTACCTAGTATTACTTTACCTAGTTTTTAGGTGACAACTTTACCTAGCATTACTTTACCTAGTTTCAAATTTTAAAAATGCACCACACTGTACTAGCACTGTATATGGTGTAGGTACCTAGGCCTACTGTTGATTGGGTATACCGAACCCATAACGAAAAATGGGTATTTTAGGGAATACCTTATCATCCCAAATTTTGCGGTTAACCAATATTTAAATGCACTTATAACCCTGAAGTGGTCAGCTCTTCTGGCACAAATGGTTGAAATCTGGCGGATTTTTACTTTTAGTAAACGTGAAAATTTGGCGTTTTCAAGAATGGGTGTTATCCCTGGCACAGAAAGTAGGGTTGTACGAACTAGTGAGGGTCGTGGTTTACAATCGCCTCAACTAAGGCAACACAATGAACACCTAAATTAGGCCATGCAACCGTGCTTTATGTTCAGAGGGCCAAAACCCTCATTTTTGCCAATTCAAATTTTTAAACTTGACTGACTAACCGAACTTTTAAACTAAACGAAATTTTCAGGATAGGTACCCAATTAGTCCGGCTACTTGTGTTACAGTTTCGGCGCGAAAATTCAAATTTTGGCGGGAAATTTAAACGAAAATCCGAAAATCATATGGTCTCATAAAAACGGCTCTTACTCAAGAAATACAAAAGCTACGCCCGTGAAATCACGGCCGCTTATAGACCCAATATAGTGCAATTTTATGTCGAAATTTCAAAACCCTCGCTCAAAGTAGACGCGAGCATCCGATTTTCAAATTTGGCAAAAAATCGGAATTTATCCATTTCCAATGCTAACACTTTGAGGTTCACTAAAATTACCCGTTTTCAGTCAATTCTCTGCCAATCTGAACCAAATTTGCAGGGTACGTGCCCAATGGGTCTGGCAAACTCTGTTAGAATTTGCGCGCGAAAATTCAAATGTTGGCGGGAAATTTTAACTACAAACTATCCTGAAAAAATGTTCTTACTAATGTTTAAAATCGGATTCTCGCGCGTACTTTGAGCGAGGATTTTGAAACTTCTACATGAAATTGCACTATATTGGGTCTATAAGCGGCCGTGATTTCACCGGCGTAGCTTCTGTATTTGTTGAGTAAGAGCCGTTTTTATGAGACCATATGATTTTCGTATTTTCGTTTAAATTTCCCGCCAAAATTTGAATTTTCGCACCGAAACTGTAACACAAGTAGCCGGACTAATTGAGCACCTACCCTGAAAATTTGGTTCAAATTCGTTGAGAATTGAGTGAAAAAGAGTGATTTTAGGGAACCCGAAAAAGTGGAGAGGACATTTTGTTTGTGCACTATTGTATGGTACCACCGCAGGCCCCGAACGTGGGGGTAGCATATATGGTACCGCTACCCTAGGTACTGGTACCATACCTTATATGATGTCGGTACCATAAACGGCGTAAGTGCCTGACTGTATTAACCAGACACAAAAATGCACATGCGTCTTGTACACACAAACTCCGGACATACAGTGTGTACGTAGAAACGAAGGTAACAAGTGCTGAAGTCTACCTGTAGGCCAGTGGATGCTGCACTTTCAGTCTTTGCAGATGACGTAACACGTGGGCCCTCTCTCCAGGAAACATCTGTCCCAGAAGATCAGCCATCGCCCTCTGCACGTTGTCTTCAATTCTCTCCAACGCGCCAAAGAACACGTCAGCGTAGGTTTCCGAAAGAACGACCCGGGTTTCTCTACCTTCTAAGGACCCTTCTTCCGGATCCAACATGTGAATCACATCGTTCTCAGTTGGTTGTTCTACATCGCGAAAAGCCTGTGTAGGCAGGTCCAGGCCTGTGTCAATCAACTCTGCAGCTTCCATTTCTGCTTGGTAAGCTGATGACTTTCGGTAGGCCAGTGAGTGTGCCTGCTTTACCAGCGATCGCGACAGGGCATAGGCCATGAAGCTGATATCTATGGTGGGTCGACAGAAGGCACCATGGAAGGAGACATCAGTGCAATCCAGGCTCACCACTGCTTTGATCAGCTAAAATTGACATTTACAGTTTACCTGGCACCAGCTCATGGCATACATGGTAAGAGGGAGTTCGTGGGGGTCTGCTTCCACCCTTCTGGTCTCCACCCGACTTAGGTCAGACCCCCGATCGGGGACCCCCAAGACGATATATCCGACCCCCTACGATTTTCTGAGCAAATTTTCGCTGTTTTTACAGTTCAAAGGAAAACGTGTAGTCTACCTATGCACAAGAACCCTTATTTGCTTACATTTGCAGGCAACATCTTAGCAGAGAAACTGAACTTGATTCTATCCAGTGAAGAGAAAGGTCCGAACCAGGTCGGTCCATAGGTGGCCACAAACGAATTGCCCTGCTCATCAGAAAAGGTGAAGACATGGCCGCAAATGCTGCTTACGTCAACAGTAGCCTCTAGGGTGTAGACCAATTCTGAAACCAACCCTTCAACTGTACTTTTGCAGTAAATTTGCTCAATGTCACCTTTGACTTGCGGGTGTTTGGGCCAACTGCTCTGACAAATGAAAGCGTGTTGTTCATCACAGTTGACTGTCGTGATCTTCTGCTCTCTACCACTGGCCAGGTCAGCCACTGCACAATCGTGTCGTTCTTGCCCAAACACGGCCGTCCGACTTTGATCTGTAGTCTGGTTCCACGTGAAAGGGTCGTTGGCTGGGCTCACTGGCTCATAGGGAGGCATTCTCCTTTGTGCCCAGTCTAATTCAGAGTGACTGTCGCTGCTGTAAACAAACTCAGTCCACCCCCAACTGTCGTTTCGGTACGATTCCAGCGATCTCAAACCAACCCAAGCATGACTGATACTGGTTCCCTGAAAGTTTCTCAAGCTCAGTGTGTCACAAAAGACAAAGGAATGTGTACCCAAAAGAGCGTAGAAATGAGTCTCAATCTAGTATAAGTATTCACGGTAGCAAGAGTTCCTTCATAGTGACCAAAGGTCTGTGTTGTTGTAGCATCAGCATCAGCACCACCCATGCATGCTTGCAAAGCGAGGGCGGCGGTTTTGAACTCGCCTCTTGTCAGAAGGTAGCAGTAGCCGTCGAATGACATCTTTTGCTTCACGTTGGAGTCATTTGAGAAGACAGCCTCACATGGGTCATCGAATACAGCACCTGGAGGATTTTATGAAGGTATTAGGTAGCCTGTAGGAAACAACAAACATACATCACAAGCAAATCCGGTTGTACTAACGGTTTCTCATCGTTAACTGACCCAACATGACAAGTGATACCATTGTATAGGTAAGGCAAAAGATACATAATTCACAAACCTTCCTGCATAAGCTTCTCCCTTAAAGCAGCTTCCACTTCTCGCTGTTCGAGCTCTGTCTCAATGGTGACCAGACTCTGTAGTTGTGAAAGACGGCTGATGGTCAGATCGTTGACATGACTAGTTTCCAGTGACATACGATCATCCTCTGCTTGATAGCAAAACGGTGTATCAATTGACAAGTGCTTTGGTTTGACCAAATTGAATTCACCACATCCTGTAAACAGACCTAGCCTTTTAGTCTCGGCTTCTAATTTGACAATCTATATACCGTAAAACTTCTAATAAAAGCGCACGCTCGTATAGTAGCGCCCTTTACGGACAGCCCGAAAATATATACGCGCATGCTCTAATAGTAGCGCCCTTCTAATAGTAGCGCTCCAACGCGCACTATTATCAACCAATTTCGTGTTTCCAATGTAGAATACTCTCCCTTTGACACAATTTCTTTGATTAAGTTTGCAAACATTAGTCAGACTAAAACTCATATAAAGATTGCTTGTTCTTTAAGACAGAAGTACCCAGTATTTTCAGAAAAATGAGGTTACTTGAGATGGCCAATGTAGCATTGAAATAATTAACGCGCACACTCCAATAATAGCGCATCAAAAGCAATCACGAAAAAATAATAGCGCAACGCTATTATTTGAAGTTTTAGGGCATGCATGCAACAGGTCATCCGCCGATGGGGGAGGGGGGTTGGGGGGGGTCTGGCGCCGGCCGGGGGGGGTCTGAGCCAAAATTTTTGGGAGGGAGGGTAGGGCACTAAAAAACGCTCAAAAATCGAAAAAAATCGCTAATTTGGGCTGAAATACAGCTAAAAAGTGCTGTTTTGCAGGCCATTTTGGCAATTCTTGTGTCTGAAATTGTAAAAAATTGCAAAAATTTGCTCAAAAATTCACTTGCCAGAAAAATCGTGGGGGGGGGGGGGGGTCGGCGAAATCGTCTCGGGGGGGGGGTGGTCTGGCCTAAGTCGGGTGAGGCAGACCCACAGACCCCCCTGTTACATGTATGTTTTAGGGTATTACATACAATCAGCTGATTTTATAACAGCACAACAACTTACGACATTTCTTCCAGTCTGATGAACTTTCAACGATTACACTCATTTTAGGCTGCTGCTGGTTGAGATGCACAGGTTGAATGGGTAAATGATTTGGTTCTGAAAGACACACGAGTAGACAAGTCCAATCGTTCTGTTATATGTAAATTTTCTCATCTGTCATATGGTCTCAAGTAACTTGGTTGTTATGTTGTACGCAAATTTTCAAATCTGCTGAATTTGTTGTGTTGTATGTAAATTTTTAACTCTCCGTTTTGCTCAAAGTTTCCCTAAGTCTTCAGCTAGTTCTAATTACCCTAATTGCAAAAAACAAACAAAAACTTACTAGTACTGCTGCTGAGTGCAAAGAAGTCCAACGAATACGCCATTGTCTCTGGGTGAAACTGAAACTGAGGTACAGCTGATTCTGCAGCCAACATCAGGGCGGGAAGGTCTGTGTCCATCCATCTGCACATGACACCTCTGCCTGTGCAATAGATCATCAGAGCTGGTTGTTGTTGATGGGAAGAGGATGACAGCGAAGACATAGACGAGTTGAGATTAGTCTGTTTGAGCACTTTTACGTCCTCAGCGCTGCGCAACACAACTGGGAAGAGGTTTTCGGGGAAGCCAGACTCAATCCAGGACGCATCCAACTCTACAGACTTGAACCAAGCGCAGCTTGCAGCTTCGACTGGCTTTCTCCCCGTACAAATCAGCGCAAAACAACACAACAACAAATACATCCTGCGAACATGAGACTATTCCATTCTTGACTGCGCATAAAAAGCAAAAATTTGCATAAAGCTTCTCAAGCAACAACAAAACTCTGCTATTTGGTGAGTGTTTCTGAAACTGGTCAGATGAGCTGATTGGAAGACGAAATATTGCGGTTGCTTTTTTATGACGCTTTCAAACATTCAGTTAGTTGTTCTTGATCACAGGCAGCCTTGCAGGCGATAAACTGCCGTCGGCATTTTTGGTTGTACATGTCTGGCCGAAAACATGAGTCGTTATAACTCATTGCGACAAGGTTTGCTTGCCTTAAAAATTATGCTTTTTTAGCAATTTGCATGATCTATCACGTATACATGTGATGTGATGTTAAATCAGGAGTCCCGCAAGGTAGCTTACTTGGACCAGTCTTGTTCTTAGTGTATATAAACGATCTTGAAATAGTGTTAAAGTTTTCTCAGCTAAAACTTTATGCTGATGATGCCAAGATCTATTTTGCGGTTGAAAGCAATCAAATAAATGATTCTTTGAGAGCCGATTTAAGGAACGTATATACCTGGGCTACCGAAATGCAGCTGGCTGTAGCCCTTCAAAAGTGTTCAGTTCTGCATTTGGGTTACGGTAATGCTGAAACAGAGTACCATTTGGATAATGTATTGATTCCTGCTGTACGTAACATAGTCGACCTTGGAGTTACAATTTCAAATGATCTAAAGTTTTCTTTGCACTGCCAAAGGATTGCAGCAAAAGGATTTCAGATGATAAATTTGATCTATAAAACTTTTCAATCGCGTGACCGTTGGTTCTTGTTGCGTCTTTACCAATCATTTGTACGTTCCAAATTAGAGTATGCAACTGAGGTTTGGAATCCGTGTTTTTTGAAAGATATTGACCTTGTGGAGAGAGTGCAGCGTCTGTTTACCCGTCGTTTGCCTGGGTTGCAATTTCTGACCTATCCAGAACGTTTAAAAACACTAAATATAAAATCTTTAGAAGAACGACGCATACAACGTGACCTAATAATGGTTTACAAAATCATCAATGGTTTGGTGGATATGCCGGTGGAGAGCTTTTTTCAGTTTGCACCTGTGGTTGGAACTAGAGGGCATAATTTAAAGCTGTATTGTAGGTATACACGTTTGGATTTAGCTAAGAGCTTTTTTTCTAATAGAGTTGTAACTATTTGGAATGCATTGCCCACGGAAATTGTCAATATACGCACACTCAATGGTTTTCGTATAAAGATATCTGAGTTAAAATTCGATAAGTACATAAAGGGTAGGGCTTTGTTGCCGGACGAACGGCCCAGCCCACCCATCGTCCTGACTGATCTATATTTTTGGTTTACTGGACGTAGTAAACTTTACTTACTTACTTACTTACTTACATTTATACTCCTCCTGCCTTTCGTCAGTAAGTCGTTTGCATTTCTGCTCACAGTTGGAAAACTGCCAAAGACAGTCATCCGACGAATTATTATTATCTTCCACATCGCAATAGGAAAGACCTTAAAATTAAAGCAATTTACTGTCCATATAACAATGCCAAATACTTTTAAATGTCAGACGTGGGCACTTACACCTATTGGAAAACGTCGCAGGGTGGGTGGGGGTTGGTGTTGGTGTCGAAACGGCGACGGTCTCCAGAGCTAGAGACCAGCTCTTAACAGGGTTGTATATTTTTCCGAAAAAAACCTCGGCCTGTTTTTTTCCAGTTTTTTTCCGGTTTTTTTCCGGTTTTTTTCCTAAATCGCGGAAAAAAACTCCAGCCCAAGTTCTGAGTATCCTAGGCTGGTTTTATGATTCCTAACGCTTTCTAGCGCCTTCCTCAGTCTTGTTAGACCAGAAATACACGTGTTACATTGATATAAATCACGAAACAGGCATGAAACAGTGCCTGACAGGTTCCATAAATAACGCTATATGCAAATTTTCTTACAGCAGTTTGCATTTTTGTTTTTTCATGCCAAATTTGGTCTTTTTTGTTGTTTTTCTAACAGTTTTGAGTCAGTATGGCCTATTATACATAGCAAAAGTCCATTTTTTAAACGAAAAATGATGTAAATTAGCTATTTTTAGCTTGAGTTTTTTTCCGCGATTTATGTTTTTTTCCTACCCTTAGGAAAAAAACCGGTTTTTTTCCGGAAAAAAACAGTTTTTTTCCGGTGTTTTTTTCCCACCTCACATCCCTGGCTCTTAAGATCGACCACAGAAGTGTCCAGCATCGTATTTTGGGATTTCGGTCCGTAGTCTTAGGCGATGTGGGTCGTGACCCATTGTAATTCATTGTACTGGGGTGCGGGATCCGATTACATATAACCGAACTTTTCATTTAGGGCACGAGTGCGCAGTGCGTAGATTAGTGTTTCTAGTATAGATTATTTTTGGCTAATCTTCCTTTCAAGCGGGCTAAAGTCCTGGGGCTTGGACGAAGATAGTTACATTGATACTTAATCGATAGCAAATTGTCGTATCTACCCACCTGTGCATGCGGAGATGAATCCGTCTATGGGTTAGAAAGCTACGATCGATTTAATTAGTGGATGTTGAATTGCGAATTTTTTCATTTTTCTAATTTGCCGTTGAAAAATCTTAAAAAGTAAATGCGTAGAAATTTACACCTAAGACCTACTCACACGGTAAAATTGATAGCTGTCGTTAAAAAGATTACCAAGAGTAGTTTTTTCATAGTGGTGATAATCGTTTGAAGCAAGCTAAAGTCCTGAGGTTTGGACTCTAAACTTACTAACTGGGCTTATTATGTAGCTATGGCAGTTGGCCACCTATCGGGTACATGCCGGCTAATGTACATCTTGCCATATGAATTTTATAGCAAGTTTTCTATGTCGGGTACCGGGGGAAATTTGCCGATAATCGATGAAATATGGCGATTTGACAAGATCGCGTAATCTGAGATAGCATGTAGCAATTAGTTATTTTTGTGTTGGCGCGCCGGTGTGTAAAAATAATCTGGGTGTCATTGTTTGATACTATAAAGTATCATCTTTATTAATGATATATAGTTTGGGTGCACATTGATTTTCAAGACCTCGCCACAGCAGAAAACGCGTAATCTGGGCTAGAACTTGAATACAGTATGCAGTAATTAGTTATCGGTGTGTGAAATTATAATGAGAATATGGAGAGCAGTCGTTTGATACCAGACTTGATCGTGTTTTTTGCAAACTTACAAAAGAAGTACTCATACCATCATTTAAAAGAAATTGGGGACGAAAGAAAAATAAATATCAATAATAATAGGAATAGGGATGCAAATGGTATCAAAAATACCAAATACCAAATACCAGATGGTATTTTCTATACCAAATAATACCAAATAATACCAAATAGTTGATAAACAGGTCACTAGCTGTTTGGAATGAGCGCAAAATCAATACGACAGTAAAGGGTAGGGGTGGCTCGCTGGCCGGCCAGCGAGCCACCCCTGCCCTTTACTGTCGTATGCAAAATCATACATTTTTGCTTTTTCAGCTAAAATATATAAGTTTTGCCTCAGTGGAAGAGTTTTTGTTGCATCTAAAAGAAATCTAATCATGCCAAGAAAGAAAACGAGTAGAATTTGGTGGTTTTTTTTCACTGACTCCGGAAATGGGCAAGCACGTTGTGATGTTTGCGGTCTAGGCTCGGTCTCGATAAAGGGCCCGTCCATTAACGACGTCGTTCCAAAATCCCGATTTTTCGGACCCCCTCCCCCAAAATCGCATTGCGTCGTTTCATCGGGACCCCCTCCGCCTAAGGCGATTCGTTTTCGGCTTACCCCTCCATTAAAAGTACAGTACTGTCATGTTATACCATACTCCGCATTCAATAGAATAAATCCCTACAATCTCTGGGAAGCTCCGATCCGATCCGATCCGATGTGTGGGGGGGCCTTACGGCCCTACGCTCAGACCTCTGCGGTCCATTGCGCAACCCCCGTATTCGTCATCTCGGACGTTTGCCCTCCTTTCACTGCCAAGCCACTCTAGCCATGCTGTTGGGCGCCAGGTACTAAGAGAGTGCCTGGCGTGGTGACGTCATGGTGCCGACAGCTCCCAACGGCCGCCCGGCGAAGAGGCCAAACCGGTATTGGCCTTATTGCTGGTTTCTCAGACGGCACCTGACGTCGTTGATCTTTTCTCCAATGTGGCATGCTGTAGGAGCGGCTTTGGTGCAATGGCAGATCCAGTTGGTTCCCATTTTACCTACTCGCTGTAACCAGCTTTCGGTGGCCTGGGTGGAGCGTTGTGCCGACGACCAACTCTTTGCAGCAAGAAACTTGCCACGCCGAGAGGATGAACCACTACAACCGCTAGGGATGCAGCGGCCGCCGTGACTCAGAGGCAGCGAGCTACCCACTGAGCCACCGACGCGGCCTCTGGGAAGCTCTTCTGTATGTAAAAAACCTTTGCCAGAATGTACTCAAATTGAAAATAATACAATCGAAGTTCCCTAAAATTCCGAAAAATGCGCTAACTCCCTCCCCTCCTGGCGTGTCGTCTATCGTCGCATTTCAGCCGACCCCCTCCCCGATCTGGAACGACGTCGTATATGGACTGCCCCAAAGCGGAGTAGTTATGTTGATTAAGACCAACCTGCACTTTATGAGAATTTTCCATGAGTGGTTGTTGTAAGCTAAACTGGTCAGAATTCTTTGTTCTTTTGTCACTTAGAAACGGTAAAGTGCCGTCTTCTTCTGCTTATCTGCATTCTTAAACTTTTAGTAAATTAGAAAACTCTGAACAGAACAGTCTCACATGGTATACAGCCGCAAAATATGCACAATTTATCGTTTAAAAGCTAATTATTTAGTTGTTTAAACTATTTGGTATTATTTGGTATAAAAAAATACCAAATACCAAATAATACCAAATACCTTGAAAATACCAAATAATACCAAATAATACCGGATACCATTTGCATCCCTAAATAGGAATCGATCTTTTTTCTTTTACTGTATGGTTGTGTCTCAGAGTAGGAAAGTGTAAATCAAATCTCTTCGTTCTTAAAAGGAAAATGAAAAAATAGGCCATTGTTTAAAAAATACCGTATGCACCGTATATTTTATTTATTGGTTACCTGTTGCTTTTATTTCTCGAAACCGCATAACGCGGTGTAGTAGTAGTCTGTTTGTTTGAATGAACTCGTTTTTAGGTTGGACTATGTAGGTATTTATGTAGGTTGAGATCATGAATATTGATGTACCAGTTTCAGACACAGACATAGACAAGAGGGGCTAAATAGCTTTGATGAGCTCAAAATAGCTCTTGTCTTGACGAAAAATAATGAAAAAACCTTTATTTTAGTAAAATAATCGAACTTTTTGATACCCGGTAGCCTAACCCCCATCAAACTCCTCAGGATTTGAAAATTCTGCCAACCATCAGCCGAAATGAATGAATGAGATGAAAAATGAAAATTCTGCCACCCATCAGCCGAAACGCTGGCCCTTATCTGGTCACACAACATGCACAAAATGCAATACTACCGCAGTATTTTGTTTTTACATCGATTAGTAGACGAGAATAACTTTTGTTGCACAGCCATAAACATTACAATTACAAAAAGAGGTGTTCCAAACTCTTACAGTCTAACAGGCAAAATTGAACATGGTAGAAAATTTGGCCTTCTATAAAAATTGAACTAACAGATAATTAGTCATTCAAACTCAAACAGTTTATTTTAGGAAACCTTTATTTAACAAACAATTAAACTCATGCTTGAAAAAATCCAAACCACTCCAATTACAAGAGTTTAAAATAATCAAAAACAGGAGAATGTAATGGTTTTTCACAGAAGCTGAATAATTCAGTCTTTTATACAATACAGTAAAATTCTATACAGTGAAAACTACCATATAAAATAAAAATAAAATATTCCACAAGCGCATCCCTATACTCTCATTTAAACAAACCTGCGTTTTGGCCTGAGTAAGGTACGAAACTTTCAGAATGTCAGCTAGCTCCAACGATGTAGCATTTCAAGAGGCCTGGAACCCTTACGAAGAGTTGGGGTCGATAGGGAGTGGAGCTTACGGCACCGTCTACAAAGTCAGACGTAGAGACACAGGAGATGAAGTAAGTAAATGAATGGTGCACACATAATACTAACAATCAGACGGCAAACACCTTTTTTGGGGTCTCTAAGTCACAAAGTCTGTTTGGAAGAACAAATGTTGATGAACACCAATTAATCAGAACGAAATCTGTTCACTCTGTTAAGTTTTTTGTGCGTCTGGTTTTCAGTGCACAAAAAATCTTTACTTAAAGTTAGTCTTATCAACTAATTGATGCATGTAAAGAATGGTCTTTTCAGTTTGCTCTAAAGAAGGTACGGGTGCGTTTGTCGGACCAAGGCATTCCTCAAAACGTAATCAGGGAAATATCAACTCTAAAATCTATGCAGCATGTGCAGCATCCGAACATCTGTCAGTGAGTGACTTTGTGTCTATTCCTCATGGGGTCGACTCGACACAAAGCCCAACCCTGGCCTTCGAAAGTCAGCAATGGCAAGTAGATAAATGGGGACCAAACCTTAGCTGTCTTACACCCAACGACAGCAAAAGGGAAGGGTTGTTGTTAAGGAGGCTGCCGGACCTTGTGTCTCTTCCTGCTCTATAGCAGTTGGCTACTCCTAGTCTAAAAGGACAAAAACTTAGAACAACACCAAACTGATGATAGATAAATGACCCACCCTGTGGTATGGATTTAGGTTGGTGGACGTGCTTCACGGTCTGATCAACGATCAGGAATTGCATATCAATGTGATTTTCGAGAAATGCGACTGGGATCTGTATGACTTTCTGCAGCGCATTCCCAGCGACTTGCCTGAAATGCAGATCAGAACTATGGCTAGACAGGTATGCTGCTTTCTTATTTAGTTTTGACTAGCCCACCTTAGCTTGACAATTAGTAAAACCTAATAGTGTTTATGTTTGCATTCTTTATTCAGACCACCGTTTTTCCTGATTACCTAACTACCAGACCTGATTTGTTGCAGATAGTTTCTGGAATATATTTTCTTCACTCTCACAATGTGGTGCACCGCGATCTGAAGCCGCAGAACATCTTGGTCAACCGTGACATGACGCTGAAACTGGCCGATTTCGGGCTCTCCCGCTGCTACTCAATGCATTCCGCAATGACCACTGTGGTTCGTTAGCTCTCTCTCTGTTTTAATATAGATGTATTCGGTTCGATGTGACTGGGGGTCGACCCTACGATCAGACCCGAGGGTCCATTTCGTTGCCCCGTATGAAGTGAAATCGAACAAGTCGAACTTACCATCTACCCGAGGCTTCAATCAGCCTCAGTGGGTCCCTAACAGATAATTCACTCAGCTCCTGGGTGGTCAAATACCTTCGATGTATTCACAAGTTCGTATTTTTACTGTCACAAGTGATTTCTTTCTTTTTGTGCATGGTACCGGTACCAGTTGTTATAGGCTCTTCCCAGTCAAATCTTAACTTTTTGTCTACGATTTGGTTAACATTTTCAATTTAGATATAATTTGTCACAACAATTGTTTTATCACATTCGCGAGCTTTTGTGAGACCTGGTTTTTCGACCCTCTCTGAGATTTCGGTTTATAAGTCGGCAATTAATGAATGTAGAAACACTTACTTAGAATCACATTTGCTTTTTCATTCGAACGATGCTCTAGTTCAATCAATTTCAAACAAAAATTCTGTTCTAACCTCTTCTGGACCTGGTGTACTTTCCAACCCCACGTTTTTATTTTGGAAAATTTAGCGCTATTCTGTTTGCTTGCGATTATAAGAAAATTCAAAAAATGTTCCCAAAATTGATCTTTTATGGGCTTTGAAAGGTGTCAGTCAGTTCAATCACTTCCCCATAAGGAACCAGATGCCGGCACAGTTGATGTAGTGGTTTAGGCCGCAAAACCACTGTGCGCGACGTCGTGCGCTCATCCTCTCGGCGCGTTAAGTTTCTTGCCGCAAAGAGTTGGTTGTCGGCACAAAGCTCCACCCAGGCCACCGAAAGCTGGTGACAGCTAGTAGGTAAAATGGGAACCGACTGGATCTGCCTAAGCATCGAAGCCGCTCCACAAAGCATGCCGCGTTGGAAAAAAAGATCTACGATGTCAGAAGCTGTCTGAGAAACCAACTATGCCGGGAGCCCTCTGGTATATGGGGCACCGGCGGCATCGGGAGCTGTCAGCATCATGGCATCGATACGCCGGCCGCCCTCCTGGTGACCGGCACCCAGCAGCATGGCGAGGAGTGGCTGGCAGTGAAAGAAGGGGCAACGTCCCAAATGACGAATCATGGGGACGCGAAATGGACCGTGAGTCTGATCATAGGCCGTAAGTCCCCCTCCGCAAATCGGATCGGTTTAAAGGAACCGGATCAACTGAACTGAAAGTTTCGCAGATGTATTAGGCATCTTCTCAAGTGTGCGCTGCGCAAAGTTGTCAGTATAGACATTTCTTTAATTTGCACGGTATTAAGAGCCACATTTTATAAAACCGGGGCAGGTCGGCGAACATGAAAAATTCTGACCTATAGTTTTTATTTGATAAATCGATAGGTCTATGGTAGAAAATAACACACGAGAAATGTTTTCGCTCGACTGTCACTAATATGCAAATTAGGGCCAAAAAAATGTTTTTTTCCAGCCAAATTCAGTGTTTCTTTTATTTCTCCCGCATGCATTGACGGATCGGGCTGATATTTTTACTAAAAATGCTAGGTATATTGGGTTTTGTACCTATAAAATTTGAAGAGGATCGGCCAAGGTTGAGATCGCAAATTATATTTTTTGGGTTCTGGAAAAAAATCGAATTTTGCAAAAAAGGTACATGGAAATTTTCGACCAAACTTTCAGTGTAGGTTGCTTAAGTCTCCCTCAAAGTAACCCTCTTTTCCCGTTTGTGGACTTTGTCTATGTTTCAAGAAATTAATGTTCAAATTTTCATGCTCACGTTGGTAGAAGAAACAGGAAGTTACTTCCAGCTTTCGTAAGAGCAGACGGATCTTTTAGCGTTCAGTCTCGAAATGCAATGCAATGGCCGATCGATTGGTTGGTCGCCCGCCAGAAACAAACCACTGAGTCGGTACTGTAATAGATTAAAGTGAGCGAGTTGGCCACACTGCAATATTTTTCATGTTTTGAGTTTTATAATGTTGTTATCATGACTTTTGCCTCAAATTTGGGATTGGAAAGAGTACGCAAACTTTGGAGAAAGCTCAGTGTGCCTTGAGTAAACTATTTTGAGGCAAAAACCATGTCAAAAAGGGGAAAATCGCAGTATGCTGGCTAAACTCGCTCACTTTAAACTCTTTGAGTGCCAAACTCACTGATTTCTTTTTGGTCGACAACAACTCATTCGATCAGCCCTTTGGGCGTTCTTTCAAATGCGGTCCAGAGCTAACAGATCCGTCTGCTCAAACAAAATTGATGGTCAGCTGGAGGTGGTCAGCTGTGCGTTTCACATTCAGCTCTTGAATAATGATTACTGAGGCACGCTGAGCCTTCTCCAAACTTAGCGTACACTTTACATTCGGATTTTGAGGCAAAAGCCATGATAAACAACATTACAGAACTCAAAAACATGAGAAAATCGCAGTGTGGTCAACTCGCTCACTTTAATCTCTTACAGTACCCGACTCAGTGGATTGTTTCTACCCGGCGACCAACCAATCGATCGGCCATTGCGCGCTCTTTCAAGCGATACCGAAGGCTAAAAGATCCGTCTGCTCAAACGGAAGCTGGAAGTAACTTCCTGTTTTTTCTACCAACGTGTGCATGAAAATTCGAACATTAATTTCTCGAAACAGAGACAAAGTCCACAAGCGGGAAAAGAGGGTTGCTTTGAGGGACACTTAAGCAACCTACACTGAAAGTTTGGTCGAAATTCGATTTTTTACAGGACCCCAAAATTTGCAACTCATTATAATTTGAGATCTCAATCTTGGCCGATCCTATTCAAATTTTATTGGTACAACACCCAATATAGCTAGCATTATTCCTGAAAATATCAGCCCGATACGTCAGCGCAAGCGGGAGAAATAAAAGAAACACCGAATTTGGCTAGAAAAACACGTTTTTGACCCAAATTTGCATATTAGTGACAGTCGAGTGAAAATGTTTCTCATGTGTTAGTTTCTACCATAGACTTATCGATTTATAAAATAAAAACTGTAGGTCAGAATTTTTCATGTTCGCCGGTTATTAGGGGACCCGCCCCGGTTTTATAAAATGTGGCTCTTAATTTTAAATCCTACTATGTTCAACAGAAAAATTATTGCATTATACAACATCAGACAGATTACTTCTGACAACTGAACTCGAACTTGCATGTCTCAGCAGGATTTGTTTTGTTCCTATGTATCTTTGCAAAACGCAAACCTATGCTTAAACAAAAATAAAATTGATCTTTGCTGAAACTGAAACTCAACTGCTGAAAACTTGGACATAAAGTAGGGAACAAGGAATAATCGTAAATCGGTTCTGGTTATGTTTCAAAGCAACCACATATTGTCTACGCACCTAAATTTACATTGGCTATCTTGCGTCATTTAGTAAAAGGATAATAATTTTTTGGAGACTTTTCATTCTGGAAAAGTTTAACGTGCATTCTGCGAGAAAGTCAACTAAACTATAAGGAAACGTGTTCAAGCAACTTTTTTCGCGGATGTGGCCGATATCCAATTATGTTCTTAAAATAGAATTCAAAAGAACACTGACGGTGCACGTTTGAACATCAGTGACCCCTAGAACCTGAGCTACAACCCATACATGTAACAGGTCATCCGCCGAAGGCGGTAGGGGGTTTGGCGCCGGCCGGGAGTCTGAGCCTAAATTATTTAAAAACGCTCAAAAATCGCACTTTTTGGCTAAAAATCGTCAAAAATCGCAATTTTAGCCTTAAATACAATTTAAAAGTGCAGTTTTGCAGGCGATTTTGGCCATTTTTTGTGTCTGAAATTATAAAAAGTCGCAAAAATTTGCTCAGAAAATTTGTTGCCAGAAAATCGGAGGGGGTTGGGTAGTGTTGTTAGGCTCTTTTTTAAAAAAAAGGCTTTTTTTTTAAAAAAAGCTTTTTTTTGAAGGCCCATTTCGAAAATTTTTTATTTTATTCACAGTATGGAAATTTTAGAGGAAAATCGCTGAATTTACATTAGCAGTGCAGTTCTATAATTTCTTGCCTATTCTAAGCCTAAAAATAGGTTTTGAAGGGCAGCAGCCACTCTGTGAGCAATGCTGCAGGTAGAATGTCGACTCTCAGGCTGTAACACTATGTTTGAACTAAAGTATCAGCTTTTGTATTTAAAGTTGCTTCTGATGCATCCTTGCATCTCCTACAAACTATGTCTCATGCTAGGAAAAAATAAAAAAAAAATTTCGAAATGAAAAATTTTCATAAAAAAGCTTTTTTTGGCTTTCAAAAAATTTTTTTTTACAACTCTAGGGTTGGGAAAATCGTCTCAAGGGCGTCCCTGTCCAGGAGGCTCTGGCCTAAGTCGGGTGGGTACCAATGCAAGGTAGGGGTACCATAATGGTACCACCACATAGGGAACGACCGGAATTCCGATTCCGATCGGAACTGGCGATTCCGAACTCAGAGGTCTCGGAATTTTTCGGAACTTTTGCTAAATTTTAAGGAAATCAAACACCATTTCTTGCGTACTATTGCGTGTCTTCTTAGCTGTGCAATCGACACTCTGCGTAGTTTAGTAACCCATAACCTACTGTACTCCCACTAAAGTAAAAAATATAAGTTTTTATTGCGAAGTTGATGCTTGCTGTCTTGTTTTTATATTTACTGGTGTTCCCAGTTCAAACTTTATGTAACATCATTCACTATCTTCTATAAAGACAGGACTATGGTCAAATATACTAAAGTAGTTATATAACAATGCTCAATGCATAGGCTTAGGTGCAGGCTTAGAGGTTAGATTCAGGCTTCGAGGTTAGGTTCAGGCTTAGAGGTTAGGTTCAGCCCCACCCGACTTTTGCCAACCCCCCTCTGATTTTTCTGGCAAGTAATTGTTTGAGAATACAGTCATGTCTCGTTAATCCGGACAAGTTGGGACCGGCCAATTTTGTCCGGATTAGCGAATTTCCGGATTAACGAATCAAAGCTAAAACACTGTTTTTCGGGTCAAAGGCCTAAATGACGGCTTTTTGTTAGTTGCATATCAGATTCTGCAGCTGTTCCTCCTAATTAAAACACAAAACCTTATTTCAGCTGATTTATAGCTCCTAAAAAGGCAAAAATAATCACATTCTGACTGAATGAAAAGCATTATTCAATCGAAAATTCACACCTGAATTGAAAAATTGCGCATGGATTTTGTCCAGATTAGCCAAATCCGGATTAACGAATCACTTTTCCATACAAATTTCGAAGTTGGGACCCCAAATCTTCTGTCCGGATTAACGAATCCGGATCCGGATTAACGAGTCATATAACATGGGGAAAAATTGGGACCTGGCCTAATCTTGTCCGGAAGGCGAAAATCCGGATTAACGAGGTCCGGATTAACGAGACATGACTGTATTTTTACGATTTTTTTTTACAATTTCAGACACAAAAATTGCCAAAATCGCCTGGAAAACAGCACTTTTTGCTTTATTTTAGCGATTTTTGACGATTTTTAGCCAAAAATGGAAAGTGTCGAGTGTGTGGCTGTTGCAGGTGGTGACGCTGTGGTACCGGGCACCGGAAGTTTTGCTCCAATGTAGCTACGACTCAGCCGTGGATCTGTGGAGTTTCGGCTGCATTTTGGCTGAACTCTACCTAAGACATGCTCTTTTCGCTGGCAATTCCGAAACGCAGCAACTTCAGCTCATTCTACAGTAACTTCTTTTCTTATTGTGTTAGTTTGTCCCTCTAGAACGATCTAGTCCATCCACAGTAATACAGTATCTGTTGGACAAAAATTTTCCACAGTTTTTTTGCGTTCACTCAATGTTCGTTGAAAAAGGGCTTCGAAAAACACAGATTTCTCTTAGATATCAGCAGTGGAAATGCCAAAGTCTGTTTCCAAAGGCTTTTGAAGCGAATTTTAGGCCAAAAATTAGTGATTTCTGAGCCAGTTTGTTAGTACTGGAGCCACTACTAGTACTTGTATTTTTGGGTCGGGGTCGCTTGACCTGTCTCGGGGGGTGAGGGGATTGGCCTTTCCAGCAGGGAGGTAACCCCAAACCCCCTAGTACATGTATGTATATGTGAGTGGTTGTTACAGAACGATTGGAACTCCATCAGCTCACGCCTGGCCTGCCGATTCTATCGTACCTCTGAGCAGTTTTCCGCACTGGCCCGGGACTCCGCTGGAACGATTGTTCACTCGAACTGCTCCTGAGGGAGTGGCCTTGATAAAAGTACACACTGTTCTAGTTTTATTTCCGTTCCTTTGTCTACGGCTCCAAAAATGATAACATTTCTTTTTGTTGCGATTTCGGCAGATTTATAAATGTTGTTTAGTTCCACTGTGCTGTCGGACAGCTCACCCTGTGCTCTTTTTACAGCCTTTCAATGACTCGATAACAGTAGAAAAAGGTTTTTAATAACAATAACAACAAAACAAAGCCTTAGTTAATTTATAGTCTTGATTATGTCAGAATCGCCGAAAATATGTAGTTTGTAGTACTAAGAATTAGGTCTAACCACTACCCGAGGTTAATGATGCAACCGGGATCCCGGTATTTTCACTCCCGGTTTCTAATCCCGGTTCACACATTCTGTAATACCGGGAAATGTATTTTAATTAGCAGTATTGACAATTTTTTTGCAGATACTTTGTAATTTCAGCGAGATTTGCTGTATACCCAACTTTCTTTTGCCAGTACCAGCGGCACGCAAAACTTTTGAATAAGTTTTCAAATGACTGCTACTTGCTCAATTTGAGCGAACAGCCATGTTTTGCAGCTTTTTCTATTGTTCCAAATATTTTATATTGGTTTTCGGCCATAAAATTTATGTTATAACCTTCCAACTTCATAAAGGTCTTCAATTGAGCAAAGCCACTAATTGATTGGCTATTCTTACTCTTTTGGTCCAATTGACATCGAGCTGCCTGGTGCCTGCCAAACCAACTCAATAACCCATTCAACATGAATTTGATCTCACAGTGTACTGTAGTTTAGCCCGTTATGAGAAAATCCTTGAGAAAACCGACTAGAAATGGTATCAATAGCTAAACCGGCTGTTGAAAACATTTATGTTTTATGATTCTGCACGCGTTTTTATCGATTTCCCGATATTCCCGGTAATCCCGGTATTCTCATTTCCCGGTAATCCCGGTTTTCCACTCCCGGTTGCGTTACTACCCGAGGTTCCGGTACCATATGGTACCGGCTCATATATGGTGTCGGTACCATAAACGGCGTTAAGTACCCGACTGTACTATGCGCTCATACATGGGCCGGAAAATCCGGAGGGGTCCGGAGATCTCGGGGTCCCGGAAAATTTTGTCTTAGATATGCGGAAATTTTCTCGCTCAAGTCAAGCAGGGGGGTCGGAGAGTGGGAGGTATTGGCCGGCGAGGGTCGGGGTAAACCCCACCCCTTACCCCGCGGCCCATGTATGATGGCGCTAGGCGTATCATATTTGTAGATTTTCATACGTGGGCCAGGGGGGGCTATTTTCCAACCCATGAATGTGGAGGTTGTTACTATAATTGAACAATTTTGAGGATTTACTTCAATTCAAGTGCGTCGACAGACCGACTGCGCGCAGTGTTCTTGCCTCCAGTTATTTCACCGGATTTACCGAAGTGGTTGAGTCGAGTGCTACTGAGGAGTGAGGAGGGCGTTGTTCACTTAAATCGCATGGTACTGTAGATAACGCACGGGTACTGTATTGGTTGGCTTCCTTATCATTCATTACTCTATGTAATCTGATCATGCCTCAATTTGTTCATAATGGTGCCTGAGAGATCTCATCTCATCTTCTTTTCTGGTACTACTAAGCATTCGATCATTGTGCCTGTCTGTATGCGTGCATTATTGCTGTGAATTTTTGCTGATTTGTATTTTTGAACTTTATATTTTAGTCGGATCGTGTATCAGTCTGATATTGAGTGTAGCGCGATTTTTTGTAGTAAAGCTTACACAGTTAATGTCATTATGAAGGTTACATGTCATCTTCATTCTTTGTGGCATATGCAGGCATGGCTTCTGCCCGCTCCTCATGACTGGCTACCTTTCTCAATTACTGAGTTTAAGGTGTTTGTCTGGCATCGGCGCGTAGCTTAGTGGTTAGAGCACTGGACCGGCAATCCAAAGGTGCTGGGTTCGATTCCCAGCTACGCCATTGCACATGCCTTACTTTTTCGCCTTTCATTCAATGGGTTAAGGGGTTGACCCAGCCCCTCAGGTGGCCGCTATCCCCTGAAATTTTTAGCAAGATTTTGTATAGAAAATTATGATAAAAGTATGACTAGATTAGGTGTAAATGACCTCATAAAAGCTTATTTTAGCGACAAATAAGCCTAAAATCGTTGATTTTTGCCTTTTATCTAACCCCGATCAACCGCCGCTAGCCCCAGAGCCGCCTTAGGATTTGTACCACCCCTCAGCCGAAAATTAGCCCATGTCTCATAATACGTATAGGTAGGTACACTGCTAATGTTTTGTTTTACCGGTGGGTTGGGGTGTTTTTCCCATGGGTAACCCATCTGTCTCAGGCAAACACTCACAATCCATCCTGTACTTGTTGCCTGTATGAAATTTGAATGGAATGGTAAGTTATATGGCTGAAAGGGATGTTGTAAGTTCTTCAACAATGCTAGAGCGCATGTCGGAAACCAGTCGCATTCATGTTTCAGAAGGTCTCAGTTTTTACCGGTTCATTTAAAACATTGTGGGGTCTGTAGACCATAAAAAGTAACCGTTTATCTGCTTTCTTTTATTTTTTCAAAGAACAACGTTTATTCAACACGAGGGGGTCTGAGCCCAAATTTTGCGAGGGGGTGCGTGGGCACTAAAAAACGCTCAAAAATCGCAATTTTTTCGGCTATTGAATCGTCAAAAGTCCCTAATTTGGGCTGAAATGCAGCCATAAACTGCTGTTTTGCAGGCGATTTTGGCAATTTTTGTATCTGAAATTGTAAAAAATCGCAAAAATTTGCTCAAAAAATTACTTGCCAGAAATCGGATGGGGTAAAAAAATCGTCTTGGGGGTCCCATCCGGGGAGGTCTGGCCTAAGTCGGGTGGGGGGGGCAGACCCCCAGACCTCCCTGTTACATGTACGTATGATGTTTCTAAATCGTAGTATTTTCGTATTAATTATTATGGTCCCAAAGAAAGAAGGAGTATCTACAATAAAAATTATATGAATACATGCATCTGCATGGTTTGAAATTTGATTGAAATTGTAACGTTATATGGTTGAAAGCGATGCTGTAAAAGCTAGTGATGTAATCTTTAAGGGCGCAAAATCTGATGTTGAGAACCGGTCGGATTCATGGTTCAGAAAAGGCTCTAACTTTTTGCCGGTTTTTACCTATATAAATCTCTCACATGCGAACTGGTCTGCTCTATTGTAGACCATTCAATTTTTTGGAAGGTCAATCTTAAACCATTGATCTACTGTTTTGGTTTAAATTAATTTTTCCAGCATGGCGTGCATTAGTGTTCCGATGATGTCAAAATTCGATGACATTCGATATGTAAACGATCTACTCAGAAAAGAAGAACCACTAGAATGTACAGTGTACGTAAGTTTTTCTGCCAGCTGGAAAGCTTCATAACTGAATATAACAATAATGTAAGCTAAAGAACTCAAACAAGAAGCAAACACTGTAACGTCTGTAGGTTTTCAGCCATCTAAAAGCTGACTACATAGGTTTTCTCTCAGCTTAGGCGGCATGAACACTGAAATAGAACACACAGTGCATATGCCAGTTGCCAGCTGGCACACTACAGTACAGTAACACTGGCCAAACTACCAGAAGGTCAACTAAGGCAAAATTGCTGCACTTGCCGCCATGTCAACGAGAACGACCTAGAATGTCATGCTTGCAGCAGTCTGTGCGTCTCTGGAATTCTCTTTCTAACGACCCTGTTGTTCCTTATTTACATAAATGACCTCAGTTCGGTGCTTACTGAGTCAAAATTTGCTCTTTACGCTGATGACACTAAACTCTACTTTGCTCTTCCTCGAAACGCAGTAAATGTTGTCTTACAGCGAGATCTTGAGAGGGTGATGCATTGGGCAGAGAGAATGCAGCTATCTGTCGCAATACAAAAATGCGCTGTCCTGCATCTTGGTTACTGTAATGCTCATACAAATTTCATATGTCTTGGTCGTCAGCTTCAATCAGTTGATACAATAACTGATCTTGGTGTGCTAATCTCTAATGATCTTAAATTTTCGCGCCATTGTAATCAAATTGCAGCAAACGGGTTTAGGTTGGTTAACCTGATTTTTAAATGTTTTGAAACTAAGACCAAGGATTTCCTTATCAAACTGTACAAAACTTTTGTTCGTCCTAAGCTAGAATATGCCTCAGAGGTCTGGAATCCATATTTACTTAAGGACATTGATCTGATTGAAAGAGTACAGAGATTATTTACTCGCCGAATTCCAGGTCTTGTGAATTTTGAATATTCCGAAAGGCTAAGATTGCTAAATTTGGAGTCTTTAGAAAAAAGAAGAATTGTTGCTGACCTTGTAATGGTGTACAAATTAATTCACGGACAAATTGACCTCCCTGTTGATTTGTTTTTCAAATTTAATAATCTCAACACACGTGGCCACCAGTATAAATTGTGTTTACCGAAGTCCAGGCTTGATATAAGAAAATATTCCTTTGCCGTTCGAGTAATAAATATTTGGAACTCCTTACCAAATGAAACCGTTAATTTGCGCTCTGCACGCGCCTTCCGCAACGCTCTCTGTAACACCGATTTTAGTAGATTTTATCGGGGTAGGGTGTTAGTGGCCGTTTAGCGGCCCATCCCCATCCCTATCTGTTTGGTCTCAGTCTTGGGCATTTGTGTTCCGTTTATTTTGAATAAAAATTACTTACTTACTTACCAAATGTTGTCTCAATACTCTCAGTTTAGAGCTCTTGTTCGTTCTATTCGTTTCTACAGCCAAATGTCTTTACTGAATCTAGTAACTGTGCTGCGTATTTGAGTGAGCTGACTGTTATGTACTTTATGTTTTATGAGCAGCATCCTTGTTTCAAGACAGTGTTAAGTGTATGTTCTAGTCAGCAGGGTACTGTATTGAAGGGCACAGTATTGTGCAAACAGTCTCTGATTCCGTAAGGAATAAAACTAAATGATGATGATATGCATTCAAAAATTCAGCTCTGCCGCGCCAATGACCAGCAAGCATACATGTAACAGCTCCGGGCCGACCTGGGGGGTTTCCTCAGGTGTGGGGGGGGTCGGGGGGTGGCGAGGAGGGGGTTTCACCCAGGTGGGGGCTCCCAAATTTCGAAAAGCTCCAAAACGCCTAGAAATGCGTTTTTAGCACGTTTTTTTCAGAAAGGACGCTAAAAATCGCTATTTTAAGCTGCCAAATAGCGTTTTAAAGCTAAAAACAAGCAAAAAATGACAAAAACAGCTTCCAAAAACACCGATTTTTCTTAAATATCAGCAGTGGAAACGCCAAATTCGGTTTCCAAAGGCTTTTCAAGTGAATTTTAGGCTAAAAATTAGTGATTTCTGACCCAGTTTGTTAATACTGGAGCCACTATAGTACTTGTATTTTTTGGTCGAGGGGAGGGGTCCCTTAACCTGTCTGGGGGGGTGAGGGGGGTTGGCCTTTCCAGTAGGGGGGTAACCCCCAACCCCCCTAGTACATGTATGCCAGCAAGAATATGTTGACAACAGTATCAGCAGAGGTGCTCCCAAGTAATTTCCGCCGAAAAATCAGACTTCTGTTTTGTGTGCTGTAAAAAGGAATCTACGCATACTCAAATTCTTCTGTTGGGCAATAATATTTTTGTTGTTGTGTTTTTGAGTATTCGTGTGTGGTTGTGTTTGTCACATGGTTGTCATTCAGGTTTCAAGTTTAAGTTGGTTCATTTTTTGCTCTGTGCTTACTATCGTCTCAGTAAGAAAGCTCCAAAGCAAAGGCAGATGTGAACGGTTCTATATGAGTGAATTCGATGTGGTCTGGACTGAAACTGGTTTTCCTGACAACCTTCGTCCTGCAGTGCTGAGAGCGGCAGAAGACTTGGATGCGCTGTCCCTGATGTTCAAACCGTTTCAAGTGGACTTCTTTGACCGGGATTTAGTTCAATGGACCATCAACACTTCTACTTCGCTACGAGCAGTTGCTTCAAAGAGAGCCTCCCGCACTCAACCAGTGCTAATGATAGAGTGTGTTGGAAGACAAAACACATGCAGGTGGACAGCCGATAACACACCTGCACCTGCCTTTCACTCAAACACAACCATTCCTCAACTGAGATTCAACAAGAACAATGGTACTAATTCCTTCAACTTCTTCACTTTGGATCGACTCAGTGATGGTAAGTAGTATCTTTGCTTTTCGCTCTCCTATAAGTTCGGTGCCAAGCTAAACAAAACAAAGTCGTGCATAACCACAAAATTAGTAATGCCAAAAATTTGCAATTGTGGTTGTACTGTTTGTTTTATGCAAATTTATTGCTACAAACATCTACCTAAAGGTGTAGTCAAACTTTATACACATATTTCATCGTGTAGAAAATAATCGCCGGCAGCTGTTCTGTAGGGCAACATGTTTGTAATACAGTATACGCCATGTTGTCAGTGTGTTTATTCTCTTTCCATACCAGTACGAATACAGTATGTCTTAAGAGTTGTTTGATATAGATCTGGCGTACTTCTTCAGATGCATGTGCTGCTGCAACCCAGAATATGCTGAGAAGGCCGCATTTGGCGATAAGCTACATGGGCCGATGCTACTTAATTCCAGCAGATGCCACTAAAGCTACCTATGAAGGAGCCGAACGGTTTTGTGCAGAGCAAGGGAGAGATTGGCATTTGGTCACGTTTGAGGACAGAAATCTGATCTACTTTGGTCATTATCTGAACGTGCTTTTGTACGAAGGACAACACATTCTCAATTCAAAGGTTGGCAGTCCAGTGTTTAACGTTTGTATAGTAAGCAAGCAACGTAATGTGCAACTATCAGATACAAAACCAATTCAGACTGTTAGTTAACCGGCTACTGGGGTTGGGGTGTATCAATGTTCATCTGGTTTCATATATAAAGTGCATGCACGCCCACACACAGAGCACTTGTCTATTTTCAGAAAGCAGTGAACATGTGGATTGGGTTACGCTTATCAGACTATGAGTGGTATTGGGATACTAAGTACAATTTGGGGCTCAGCTACATAAAAAGGTACAATCTCGTGTCTGACTATCCTTGGCAAGAAAGCAGCAGTACTGGTCAATGTGCATCGCTATATCAGACGGCTAAACTCCTAAGAACTGATTGTGAACAACAGCTCATGTTTATTTGTCAATACAGACCTCCTTCGTTAGCAGGTTGGATTAGCGGTTGCTTGATTAGATTAAACCCAGTGTTTCAGAAACAAATGCAAGTGTTGCTGTCCTTAGAGAATACATGAATCGTTACTATGCCGGCGTTGCCGAACAAAAGGACTGGAAAAAATGCCGTAAGTCCACGATGATCTGACACTAATACATGAGCTTGTTCAGGGTGTGAGCAGTTCCTAAAGGAAACAGAGATGAATTCTGGTTTACCAAACGTGCCGTTCTGTTATGAGTCTAATCAGACCTTGCTGCTGGCGATTAGAACAAACTCTGAAAGAGACCTGAGCATAGCCAATCAAATGCAGATCAACAGCTTGGCAACTATACGAACTGAATTAGAACAGCGCGAAATAGAGACGGCCCTGTTGCAGCAGAAACATGATCAAACTGGTAAGAGAGAAAGCTAAGATGAACGTGAGCTATCTTTTTTACAAAAGCACGTATTTCAGACAATCCTTGTGACGCGGTTTTGTCAGGGAAGGGCTCAAACGTCCAATACATGAGCTCGATTGGTTCACATTGTTATGTGATCCCAAAAGGAACGTTCAACCGCAGCGCTCAGGCATTGCAAGCGTGTGCAGGTGGCAGCGACCCAAGTTTCTACCGGACGCAGAACCGTATACTCTCCCAGATGTTTGGACACTATGAAGGCAGTTTGGCCACTATCAACGACAACGGTGTTCTTCAACAGTTCGGACTTCAGGCAGTATGTGTTATGCTTCAATTCTGAGCTAGTACAGTAACCAATTACGTTCAGAAAATAATTTTACGTGAAGCAGGTTCCAGCTATTTGTGGATTGGTCTGAGGCGCATACAGCCGTTCAAAAACAACAGCTGGGGATGGGTGGAGAATGTGTATCCTAACAATGAGAAACGTGCCTGGAAAAAGGAAACCATGCCCCTGTATCAAATTGCAACACCGATCAGAGACCATGTGGCATGGAATGCTATCAAGAAGGCAAATTTAGAGAGATTTGAAAACAAAACCCAGGACTGTGTGGTTGCCGATTTGGCTAGTGGAGATGATATGAGCATTGCAACTGCCGACTGTGATGAACAACACGCCTTCATCTGTCAGAACAACATTCCCAATCGAGAAAATGGTTTGTTGGCTCTTCTGGATTTAAAATAAGTGAAGTAAATTTTTTGGAGTTGCAGAGTATCAGTACACACTAGAGGCTGAATACGATGTGAGTACATTGTGCGATCCTGTGTTTACCTTTTATGATGACCAACAGAACAGCTTCACTGTCAGCTACAACACAAAGCCATTCTTGCAAGAGCGGAAAATTAGCTTCAACTTTACGAGTCGCCTTTTGCCTGGAAGAGTAAACCTTACTGTTGCCGGCACAGTTGGTGTAGTTGTTTAGGCCGCAAAGCCACTGTGCGCGCGATTGTGCGTTCATCCACTCGGCAGGGCAAGTTCCTTGCCGCAAAGAGTTGGTCGACGGCACAAAGCCCAACCCAGGCCACCAGAAGCTGGTGACAGCAAGTAGGTGAATGGGAACTGACTGGAGCTGCCGAAGCACCTAAGCTACAATAGCAACCTCACATGTGTTGGGACATACGGGAACGGGGACAGCTGACACTGAGACCGAGCATGTGTTTAGGCTAGTAGCAAAGGAAGGGCGGGATATGGGTGTGCGTGATGGGCCCGCAGTGTGGCCTAACACAGGGGCTACGATGGACAATCCATCCAAACCTTAGTGTTTCAGGTATATCGCTCATCAATAAGAACACTTTCAGATGACAAAAGTAGTGCTGTCACTTAACTGTAACAAGGTCGGCTTTCACGGTGCCTTCTGTCGTCCAACAATAGACATAGCCATCATGAGCTATACCCCTGCCAGACTGCTCCTAAGTGGATTGATTCCAGTTAAACCAACCACTGAATCAATACAGCAAATGGTGAAAAGATCAAGCGAATTTGCAGAGCAACTGCATTCAGCACTGCCGACAGAAAAGACCATTCATGTGGGCCCATCCTCAGCAGAATTTCCTGTGGCAGTCAGTTCAGCTGATCTGTTCTCCAAAACTCGTCAGGATCTAGTGAAGAGCATGCAACAGCACAGAGACTTGGTGATCGAGTGGGCTGCTCAAAACGCTTTAAGCAAAGTGAGTCAAGATTCAGAGTTGGCACTGACAGTCAAAGAGCAGAAGAAGGCGGCTGAATATTTGGTAAACCTGAGGTGGCAAGATCGCGCTGCATTCAGACAGATCGAGGAGAAAACTGTGCGTGCCACACAAAAAGCAATCGATGCAGCAAGCATAGATATGGCCAATCAATTCACTGAACTGGCTGGGGTCACTGAACACAGAACTGCTGCCTTGACTGAAAGAGGAGTGCCAGTGAGTAGGCTGGACGCAATCAAACGAGCGGCAACAGAAAAGGCTATGCAGTTGGTGGAACGAGAACTGACCGACGTGCCTGCCCGGGAATCGATAGAAGCCACAATGGGAGAGTCTCTGGTGGCATATTTGAACAAGAGGAGAAGATCCAGTTTTCGCTTTATCAGACCAAAACAAGTTGAAGTAGGCACGGAACATGCTGTACCAAGCACACCTGAGGTGTCTGTCACTGAACAAGGTACATACAATTGGCTCACAGAAAGGGTTGGTACAGTGTTGATAGGTTGGGCATTCTCACCAAATTCTTAGTACTGCCCTCCAGATCAGTACGTAGTCTGTCTATGGCAAGCCTATTAACCCTTTGCAATATACCAACGGCATATGGTGTAGTTGGCCAACCTATCGGAAAGCAAAAGATGAAGGTAAAGATATCGGGAAGCTGTTTCAGACCCTTCAGAAACGCGTCGCGACTGCAAACTCAAAATTTGTTGTTTTAGATGTTCAGGCGACGGTTGCAGTTGAAATGATTAACAAATAACTTTCAGTCTATTAGTTGACGGCACTAAACCAAGACAATCTGAAAGCAACATGTCAGAAAGCCAGACCTAACGTATCATACAGTTTATTCTCGTTTATAGCCTACAACATGCAAGCACAGTAAACTAAATCGGAAAGCCACACTGTGAAGGTATTGGGAAGCCAGAAACTTCCCGATATCTTAAAAACCCTGTCATTTGCAAAAGGTTAACATCCACGATTCTTGCCATCCTTAAAGAGTGTTGATTAAAGAAAAAGACCGCCTTGGTTCTTTTTTCGAATTTTCAAAATAGCTTCAAATGACCGTCATTTCGATAAGTTTCAACTACTGTTGTTTGTGTATACACATACACATTTACCATACACAAAAATACACATTGTTTTTTCAATGTGTATACACATACACATACACATACACATTGAAAATTCCGATACACATTACCATACACAAACAGTACTCGAAATGTGTATTTTTGTGTATGTGTATTTGATCAGCAAAAGTCGATAAAATTTCGAACTGAATCGTAAAATTTCGGTGTTTTTGCTGCAGTAGTAAACGGTAGATATCCTGATAAAGCCTTCAAATGGCCTAAGTAACTCGATCTCAAAGCTATCCAAGGTTTAAAGCAACAGACATTGAGAACTTTGATTTTCTTAGCATTTCTGGCTCAAAATCTACCAAAAAATTTGCATTTTTAGTGCAATACACATACACAAATATACACAAAAATACACATTGTTTTGTTGAATGTGTATACACAAATTACCATACACATTTGAAGGTAAATGTGTATACACATACACATACACATACACCAACGGAAAACCCAATACCAAACAACAGTAGTTTCAACCGAATGAAAATATTTTTGGCACGATTATTATTATTTCTTAACAGTTTGTCTTGGCCGAATCCTGACCTTCTAGCCATCTGTAGCCCAGGTTTCTGCCCTCCTGAAAGGACATACACATTTCACGATTTCTCTTCCAACCTTTGCAGGTTATACCTATACATATACTAAAACTTAGCATTGTGAAAAACAAGGGCGTTGTCATGTCATCCCCTGCGCAGAAAGCAGGGTTATGCGAATGCGAACTAGTGGGGTCGTGGATTACAATCGCCTCAACCAAGGTAACACAATGAACACCTAAATTAGGTAATAGAGCCATGCTTCCTGTTCTGAGAGCACCAGCCTCATTTATGACAATGATAATTAATTGACAAATTTACGTATGAAAATTTAGGCCAGTTCATTTCAGAAGAGCAAAACTCTGCACTACAGAAGGCGGGGATTTGGCCAAAACAAACAAACAAACAAACAAACAAACAAACAAACAAACAAACAAACAAACAAACAAACAAACAAACAAACAAACAAACAAACAAACAAACAAACAAACAAGCAAGCAAGCAAGCAAGCAAGCAAGCAAGCAAGCAAACGAACGAAACCTGCATTAAATTTCAGAACTTGCACCCAGCCATGAAGCACCCATAGAAGAACCCCATGTTCCCAGCCATGAAGAGCCCATAGAAGAACCCCATGTTCCCAGCCATGAAGCACCCAAAGAAGAACCCCATGTTCCCAGCCATGAAGCACCCATAGAAGAACCCCATGTTCCCAGCCATGAAGCACCCATAGAAGAACCCCATGTTCCCAGCCATGAAGCACCCATGGAAGAACCCCATGGTAGGTTTTATCATGATTATCATATACCAGGCCCTGTCTGTTATACGTACAGTACAGGGTGTCTGACACATCTATCATCGGTTTTGTTTTGCTACAACTTATATGTTCGTCAATCAATTTCGCTGAAATGTTAAGGTTTTTTCCGAAATTTACTCGAATTTGGTAAAGTCAGAAACTATGTAGGTGAAAAATCATTTAGAGTTGAGGAGAAGCTCAAGAGGGAAATGAAATTTATATTCTGAAAGTGCAGGTTTATGTTAGTAGTAGTGTCTGCTATTTACAGCTTTCTATGTGCCTTCTACAGAGAGAAATTCACCGGCATTTGCTTGTCAAAAACCGTAGCAACAAGAGTCAACTTCAAAGGTACGCTGCTCAGAAAGTGACAGCGGACAGGTGGTGGAAGTGCATAACTAATGGTTGAAGTAACAGGCTTGGCCAAAATTTTGAGGTTGAAAAGTTTTGAGGCTGTGGGCATGTTGTGTTTAAATTTCAGCGAATTTGATTCACCAACACAAAGGTTAGAGCAAGACAAAACAGATGATAGATAGGTGTCTGATGTACGTAATTGCACAGCTAAATACCTAAGTTGGAGCCTAAAGAGAGTTTGGGTCACAGGAAGAGTGGCTGAAGCTTATTAAAATGAACGATTTCAGCTATCTCTGATTCCGAGCTCAGTCAGCTAAAATACGACATCGATAATACAGTCAAGGCGCTGAGTACAGAACCTGCTTGGATAAGTCAAATGTCTGAAGATGCACTGTTGATGATGCAGCGTTATGCAAAAGAACGGCTGGAGGAGTTGAGGTCGATCAGGAACCAACTTCCAGTAGAGGAAATCGACGCAAGAGCCCTTCTTACAGACTTGGAGGAACAGTTGCAGTCAGCATATGGCGAATTTTCAACAGCCCTAAACGAATATCAGAGCGAGAGAGGAGGCTCAAGTATTTCTGATGAACCGGAATCTGTAACTGAATCCTTGAGTTCAATTGATGACGGCGAAGAAAGATTAGGAGAACAGATCGCCAGCGAAGAGGAAGCTTTGCAGAGTGACAACCAAGAAACTAGCCAACTTAAAGGTTCGATTCGTTATCAACTTTTCCTGCAAGTAAATCGTACTGTGTATACCAACCTGCATACATGTACTAGGGGGGGTTTGGGGGGTTCCCCCCGGCTGGAAAGGCCAAACCCCCCCTCACCCCCCCCGAGACAGGTTAAGGGACCCCTCCCCCTGACCAAAAAATACAAGTACTAGTAGTGGCTCCAGTATTAACAAACTGGGTCAGAAATCACTAATTTTTAGCCTAAAATTCACTTGAAAAGCTTTTGGAAACCGAATTTGGCGTTTCCACTGCTGATATTTAAGAAAAATCGGTGTTTTTGGAAGCTCTTTTTGTCATTTTTTGCTTGTTTTTAGCTTTAAAACGCTATTTGGCAGCTTAAAATAGCGATTTTTAGCGTCCTTACTGAGAAATACGTGCTAAAAACGCATTTCTAGGCGTTTTGGAGCTTTTTGAAATTTGGGACCCCCACCTGGGCGAAACCCCCCCTCGACCCCCCACCTGAGGAAACCCCCCTACCCCCCTCCCCCCAGGTCGGCCGGGAGCTGTTACATGTATGCCAACCTGTATGACATTTCAGAACTTGCTCGTGTTGGGGTACAGAAAGCTAAGAGCCAGGTGGATAGTGTCATTGAAGAACTGGGTAAAAGTGCAGACCAGATGCGCTCTAACACCGGGTCGGTGCCTGAACACAAAATAAAGCAACTGGAAGCCAATGTGAGGAAGCAGTTGCTAGAATTGAGAAGAATTAGAGGCCAACTTACACCTAGTGCGAGTGAGCAACTGTTACTACTGGAACAACAGCTTCTGCAGGCGGCTAAGCCACTTGCGCAGGTAGAGTTGCGAGCGGAAAACACGCTGCGCAACTTAGACACGGCAATCAGTGGTTTGACCGGCCGCCCATTGAGAAGTGAAACCAAGACAGCAAATTTGGAATCATCAGTGAGACAATTGACAGAGGAGCTTGCTGTAAAGCAGGCGCTGTTAGGGCCTGAACAGAAGGAAGCGAGTGAAATGCTTCGGAGTTTGAGTGACCGGCTGAACATGAAACTGCAGACAGTGAAGAAGTCATTCACTGAGATCGCTTTGAAGGACGCCGAACTGGCGGCAGTGAGAAACGCCGAGCGCCTGACCCGTGCTGAGCTTTCAGGGGAGAGGGAGCAGTTTATCAGCAGACTTGATGGCCTTGAGGCCCGTCGCACTAAGCTGAAAAGACAACTAGATGAAGCGTACCGCAAACGACTAAAAATGAATGAGCAGCAGCAAGAAATGGTACTGGCTGATAGTAACAATGAAAGAATAAGAGCAGCATCAGAAAGAGAAAACACGATTCTCAGAAGATTGGATTTTCTACAGGGTAGCAAGACGGGCAAATCTGATTGTAAGTATAATGTGTATGATTTGTAATTTCTTTGCTTGTTCTCTATACAGTATGGCCAAAAAATGTCCGTCCACCCACTTTTTCTAACTTTACTCAAACGATTTGTTCTCGGTCTTTTCTTTGTCGATTTGGCTCAAATTTTCAGGACTACGTAGTTAACCAGATAACTATGTAGATACTACTGTGGGAAACATATATGTTTTATGTATATGTTTTAAAACATAAATATGTTTGTTTTTGGAAAAACATATATGTTTATGTTTCTCAATATGTTTGCATGTCAAATATGTTCTGTATTTATATGTTTTGACGCCAATATGTTTCTGGAAACATATACATATTTTTGCTATAGGAATTCTTTATTTCAAGGCTTTTGGTTGCTGTTTGACAGTAAACTTTTCCAATACCTGACTTTCAGTTAAATTTATTGAGTCTTAGTATGTGATCTAAATTATTAAAAACTGTTTTAAACAGGAAATTCAGTATCTCAAGCTAGAATTATCGAAAATTAAGACAAAATTTAAGTGAATAAACGTCTTTTACACAAATATGTTTTATGTTTAAAAATATGTGCATATTCAATTTTCAGAAACATATAACTATATGTGTTATTTATATGTTTGATTGGCGAAAAGCATATATGTATAGTTATATTAATATGTTTTAAAAATTTCTGTATTTTCCCACTGTAGTAGATACTAGCAATAGCAAGTACTATGCAAACTATGCAAGTTTGGTAGGAAAATTCTAAGTCGTTCTGGTTTTATTACCCAAGAACTAAGAATCAGGGTTGTCGAAGGAAATTCTTATTTTCTTGTTAATTCAAAGAATATGGGTCTGAAACTTGCAGGAATGATTGGTATAGCCATTGGGCATAACACACTGACTGGGCACACCTATAGGTCAAAGGGCTCTAAAATTGGGGAATTTAGAAAACATGACAAAATGTGACTATTCTTCATAACCACTTCGAAAAAACAGGACACACATGTGCGTCAGTTCCGGAAAAGGAACTCATGTTTCCGGAAAAGGAACTCAGGTTTCCGGAAAAGGAACCAGGCAAAAAATGGAAACTGGTCGAGCCGAATGTTTTTTTTGAGTTCGTGTAGGTTCGATCACATTCGTGTTTCCGGTTGAGGATCGTTTTGGCTTCGGATTTTTACGAAATAATTCTGGTAAAAGATACGAACCATAGTTTCGGGGATTAGAACCTGTTTTTTGAGTTTGGATAAAAAAGGAACTCAGGTTTCCGGAAAACGATCCAGATTTGGGTTTTTCGATCTTTTCGAAGTGGATAAATTGGTGAAATGACGATTCTGAAGATTTTCTATTTTTCAAAAAACACTGTGAGAAAGGTTTTTATGACGTGCAACAGAATTCAAATATCATGTTCATTCATTTGCGGAGCTTACCCCACTACAATCTGTGTTGCTTGACAGACAAGTGATTCAATGCTTTGACTGTTTGATTGTAAAAAGTGCGGATTTTTTGACTATGGGGTTTTCGATCATATTTTTGAAATTCTCTGATTTTAGTGCCCTTTGAGCTACAGGGCTGCCCAATGCCCGGTGGCAACCTCAATCATTCCCACAAGTTTCAGACCTCTACTCTTGGAGTTACCGAAAAAATTTAAACTTCCCAGGCTTATACGTGGAAAACTCTGGTAGTTTTTGTAGTAAGGTTTATTCCCAGACATACACGTATAGCAATGGAAGTACAAAGTAATGATAAATGCGCTTTAACATATAAAGTCAAAGAAAAGGCAAAGGCATAGAGTTAGCCGTATTATACCTGTTTTATAACCAAGAGTATCTAGTAGTAAAACACGACCGACTTAAAGCACTGACAGCCTTTTCAAGTCAAGTGGCCAATTTTAAAGTGAATGTCAAGTGTTCAATTTCTCACCTATCAAATTTATCTACTTGACTTGTAAAATTTTTTCAGTCTCTTGCGACCGATAAATGGTTGTCAAGTGAGAACGAAACATAAAACTAGCGGATAAAAAGCAAACAAAATGCATCGAAATGAAAAGTAAACGTGCCGGTTACAAGTACTGACGCAAAACAATCGTACTTAACACAGTTAACATCACTAGCCAGAAAGTAGGTTCGGAGGGGTCGAAGTGAAAAATTTGGAAGGATCAACCAATTTTCTTGCGCTAGTCAGAGTCAACGTCAATTTTTGGAGTCTGGGCGGGTTTGTCCAGTAGTACCAGAAAGAAAAGTCAGTTTAAGGTGTAGGTACATACATAGGTTAGTTTTGGTGGCTAGGTAGGTGGCCCGCCACGGGATAAGATGGATAAATGACCCAGAACCTTAAAGCCCCAAAGGCTAGCCGCGACCTCAAAGTCTACTGAAGTCATAGGCAAACAAATTTCGACGGCGAATACGAGCGTTAACCTGTTCAACATAATGTCTTGCCGATTTGTAAATGTTTCCTTTAGTTTTCTCTTAACAGAGTAAACTTAGCAATTCAACTTGTTCTGTCCCACCCAGTCAACCCTCCGTACTCCAGTAAGCTTCGTCCATATTGTTTCTGTGAGTAGTTAGACGGAATCAGGTGTAAAATGGCCATTCAGCAGCCGAAGGCATTGTCAAGTAAATGTCAAGTGTTTATCAAGTTGTTGTCAAATACAAGTAAATGTCAAGTAAACGCTTGTGAGTTGAGAAACTGACTTTTACTTGACTTGTAATTGACTTGTAATTGACTTGTACTTGTACTTGACTTGTACTTGAAATTTTACTTGTAAGCTGAGAAATTGGGCCCAGGTCTGAATTTGCTTGCACGAAACGAAGTCCCAGTGAAGTGAAGCGTAAAGCTGCACTTGAATGCGAAATTGATTGCATACACAAACAATTGCCCTCGGTGAAAAAGAAATTGTTTAGCAAAGAAGCTGGAGATTGAGTCCAGGATGGAGAAACTTAGAGAAACAATGGAACCGATTTATCAAGTTTTGCTGAAAGATGCACTTGAATTTGACCGACTGGCGAACGAACGTGCCAAGCTGACTCAGAAGTACATTACTGAATTCCAACAGAAAGAAGCAGCACTAGTAGATGAGCTGAGAATAAAAGCTGGCATCTCGGACCAGCAAATGACTCAATATTGGAACCGTATCAACGAGCTAGAAAAACAGATTGAACAGCTGTCAACCCGTGCTCAACGTGTAGCAGAAGAGAGACTACAACTTCGTCGGAACTTTGGTATGCTAATGACATGAAAGTATAGCTCTACAATGATCTTCAATTAAAAGTAGTGCTGTAATTTTCTTCTAGCTGCAAATCTTCCAATCGCTATCTTTTACTGTTTTGTTTTGTTTTGTTTCCTGTCCTCACACAGTTTTGTTTCAGCCTCATCCGTTGAAGCCAAACATTCACAGTATGATGTGCTGACACGCGAAATTGCAGAATTAGAGAAGCAGATGTTAGACCAATTTCCGATTAAAGCGGAGTATGATCAACGACTTGCTTCTATTCAACAACATTTAGATGCCAGAAATATAGATATTATATATCCTAAACTTGGGCTACCTGGTTCCATTCATCGTGAAATGAAATACATTAACACTCGGCGCTATGCTCAATTTGGTGGCGATCTTGTGGACGAAATGATACGTTTTATCCAATTTGACAAGTCAAAGTTTTATCCAATGTTTTTGAAGCATGCTCGGTTGCTTGAATTGAAGGCAAACCAAGCAAACCTGCAAGCTACTCTGGCCCTTCCTCCTACTAGCCATGCAGCGCCCAGAGCAGAACCCCCTCATTTCAAATATGTATCACCCACACCAAAACCTCGTGCACCAAGGCGTTCAGCACCCAGAGCAGAAGCCCGCTTTGAGACAGGTTCAACACCGACCACACAGGCAGGGAAAATTATTGAGGATTCAGGTAGGTTTTATCATGATTTACTTTACCAGGCCCTGTCTAATATAATTCCGCCAGCCAAATAGCCAACTTTGAGGCTAAAGAGTAGTTCGGTTCCATACATGTACTAGGGGGTTTGGGGCCCCCCTGCTGGAAAGGCCAACCCCCCGAGACAGGTTAAGGGACCCCCTCCCCCAACCAAAAAATACAAGTACTAGTAGTGGCTCCAGTATTAAGAAACTGGGTCAGAAACAGTGTTGTTATGACTACTAGTCAAAGTCAAAGTCATAGTTAATACTTTTGTGATATGGCAGTCAAACGGACAGGTAGTCAAAGTCAAAGTTTGACTACCTTGGTTACCATAAATACGTAGTCAAACGAAGACCAGGTAGTCAAACCGTTTGACTATGACTACGTTTTGTTAAAAGAGGCAAGCTTTGCAGGCGTATTTTACCACTTTTCGCTGATCGCAACAAAATATTTGACAAATTTGATGCATTTTCAAGCACTATAGTACAACACCAAACAACCTTTTATTTTAAAATTCTGAAAAGAATGAAGCATCAGTCTGTGAATCTCTACTTGATTCCAGGTCCACAGGTCCAACATAAAAATTATGATATACAGTAGAATACGTACACCTTTTGGTTGAACAAACAAGAATTGGCTCAAAACACAAAGGGCGTTTTATTCTATTTTACAGCGTTTTTTGCAGAGCATGCTGTTTTTGGTTTACAATGAAAATTTTGTAGGGAAAAGAACAATGTTTTAGCGCCCAACCAGTGTTTATTTCAAAGTGAATGATTTATTGATTAAATAACGTTTTCAGTCTGACGCCTGGTAACTGAAACATGATAAATCCCTGAAAACGTGAATGTGGCTCTGTTTCAAAAAGTAGTCAAAGTAGTCAAACCGGTGGTCATAGTAGTCAAACGGTTTGACTGCGATATAGTCAAATTTGACTACTCTGGTATTGTACTCAAACGGACGGTAGTCATAGTCATAGTCAAACGGAAATTTTGGTATTGTAACAACACTAGTCAGAAATCACTAATTTTTAGCCTAAAATTCACTTGAAAAGCCTTTGGAAACCGAATTTGGCGTTTCCACAGCTGATTTTTAAGAAAAATCGTTCTTTTTGGAAGCTCTTTTTGTCATTTTTTGCTTGTCAAACCTTTAAAACGCTATTTGACAGCTTAAAATAGCGATTTTTAGCGTCCTTACTGAAAAACCGTGCTAAAAACGCATTTCTAGGCGTTTTGGAGCTTTTCGAAATTTGGGACCCGCACTTGGGCGAAACCCCCCTCGACCCCCCACTTGAGGAAAAACCCCCTACCATACATGTAACAGGGGGGGTCTGGGGGGGTCTGCCCCCCACCCGAAATAGGCCAGACCCCCCGGATGGGGACACCCCCCCCCCCCGAGACGATTTCACCGACCCCCCCCCCCTCCGATTCTTTCTGGCAAGTAAATTTTCGAGCAAATTTTAGCAATTTTTTACAATTTCACACACAAAAATTGCCAAAATCGCCTGCAAAACAGCACTTTTTAGCTGTATTTCAGCCCAAGTTAGCGATTTTTGGCAATTTTTAGTAAAAAAATTGCGATTTTTTCGATTTTTGAACGTTTTTTAGTGCCCACCCCCTCCCCCAAAATTTTGGCTCAGACCCCCCCCGGCCGGCGCCAGACCCCCCCAACCCCCCCTCCCCCCATCGGCGGATGACCTGTTACATGTATGCCCCCTACCCCCCTCCCCCCAGGTCGGCCCGGAGCTGTTACATGTATGTTCGGTTGACAGGAAGAGTAGTAGAAGTTTACTAAAATAAAAGATTTCAGCTATCTCTGATTCCACGCTCAGTCAGCTGAACAACGACATCTATAGTACAATCAAGGCGTTGAGTATGACAACTGCCGAGATAAGTGAAACGCCTGAAGAATCACTGTTTCTGATGCAGCGTTATATAAAAAAAGAACTGGAAAAGTTGGGATCGATCAGGAATCAACTTCCAGTAGAGGAAATTGATGCAAGAGCCATTCTTACAGAGCTGGAGCAACAGTTGCAGTCAGCATATGGCGACTTTTTGACAGCCCTAGAGCAATACCAAACCGAGAAAGTAGTGGCAAGTATTTTTGATGAATCTTTGAGTGCAAGTTATGACAGGAAGGGAAGATTAGAAGAACAGATCGCCCGCAAAAAAGAAGCTTTGCAGAGTGACAAGCAAGAAACTAGCCAGCCAATCGATCAACTTAAAGGTATTTTACTCATTATTAACTAACTCCTGGAACGTAAAATAGTGCTGTGCACATGGCGAAGAGTGGTTGAAGTTTACTAAAATGAAAGATTTCAGCTATCTCTGATTCCAAGCTCAGTAAGCTGATGCATGACATCGATGATACAATCAATTTGTTGAGTACAACAACTGCTGAGATAAGTCAAATGCCGGAAGATGCACTGTTGATGATGAAGCGTTATGCAGAAGAACAGCTGGAGGAGTTGAGGTCGATCAGGAACCAACTTCCAGTAGAGGAAATCGACGCAAAAGCCATTCTTACAGAGTTGCAGCAACAGTTGCAGTCAGCATATGACGAATTTGCAAGAGCCCTAGATAAATATCAGATCGAGAGAGTAGTCTCAAGTATTTTTGCTGAATCGGAATCTTCAACTGAATCTTTGAGTTCAAGTGATGAGAGCAAAGGAAGACCCCTAGCCAAAACAAGAACTCATAAAAGTAGTACTGGACCCAGTCAAATTCCAGAAGCAGGTAAACTCATTATTACGATCAGCAATGAGATGAAGACACTTCTTTACAGCTGCTGCTAGGGCGCCTCAGACAGAGACAGAAACGCCCCTTGCTGAAGATGTGTCACCAGCTGCTGCTGAAAGTGCATTTCCTCCAGATACAGACCACTTTACACTTGCTGCCTTGCGCAAAAAGAGCGAAAAGCTGGCATCCAAAATATCAGAGGGAGAAACCAGACTGGGCACTACTTCTGCAAAAGAGATAGAGACTCTTACATCTCAGTTGAAAAGATTAAGTGAAGAACAAACGAAACTAAACGCAAAACTTCTGGATAACTTCAAGAAACAAATCAAGATGCGCGAGTTCGACTTGCAAAGGATTAGAGAGAAAAGTCGTGCAACTTTTGACACTCACCGTTCCAACGCCGCACAACAAGCCCTGGAGCAATTTCAACAGATTAAAGATGACTTAAATTTGCAATCGGTGGCAGACAAGGCCGAAGAAATTCAACAGCTCATCAATGATGTGACAAGGAAGATAGATAACAAGCAAATTGCCTCCTATGGCATTGGAGAATCAAATAAGGCAAAGAGTCATCCAGAATATGAGCAGAGCAGACAGAATGATGAGTTGTTGAAGGAGGCATTTGAGCTCAAAACCTCGATTGTATCTACAGAAAGGAAGTTGGAAACTGCTAATAGTGAGAAGGAAGTGCTTAAGCAAAGAACGGATACACAACGCGGAAAGCAAGCAAAACTGCAGATCAGAATAGCAAAGATGGAAGCACAAAAATCACCAGTGTTCAGAATGCAATTTAAAAAGGCTGGTCTCATTCCTCACACAGTGGCAGCCACTGCTCTCATAGCTAAGCAACAGGAAGATATTGCAAACAAAGCAGATACTCATGCACCGAATATCATCGGTTCAGTGGTGGAGAACGCGATCAATCTTCTAAACATGATACCCTTCAAGTATGCCGAGTTTTGGGGCGTTCCGAAGCTCGCTCTATGTCTGAGTGTGCATGGTTTCTCTCGTGGTGTTCGCTATTTCTTTGCTCCAGAAGCTTGTCGCTTCAACCACATCAAGCTCTCAGTGCCATCTCTTGGACTTAGCTTCAACTTTGTAGATGATGACCACAAAACAGTCAGACCATTTGGTTATGGATTTGTTGGGCGACAGCAAACAGACTACCGACTACAGTCAGCTCATGGATCTGGTGAGCTATCACAGTCAAGCACTTAAGAGCCAATGCACGTAAAAAGGGTAAAACGCCTGGAAGACATGTAAAGTAGCTTTGTCAGGGATTTGGACCAAGTGGTGTTTTTTAGTTAGTATAAGAGTAGAAACGACCACGTGCGAGACGGTTTTTGCATATTCCTCCATACAGCAGAGTTATGACATTTTTTGTGATTTTTGCTCCAAAAATCGTTTTTTGCCCATAACTTCCTAACCAGTGGTCAAAATTTAACCGCGAATACATCAAAAGATGTGTCTTTCTTTGTAGAATCTCCTGATAAAATCTCAACTCCATTGTGATGATGAAGGGGGACCCCCTACCGGGTGTTGTTATCCGCCGCTACAGTAGCCTTAATAATTTGCGCGGGAAAACCGGTTTGCGGCACTATTTCATCATCGATTTCATCTGATGATGTCATAGCGTAAAATGGGGGATAATGGGGTTATCCCCCATGGGGGGATAAGGTACACCTATTGTGCGTCAAAATGCGCTCAATAAAATGGCAGACCGACCCCCTACCAGGTGTTATTATCCGCCGCTACAGTATCCTTAATAGTAATTAGCGTGGAAAACCGCTTGAGGCGGTATTTCATCATCGATTATTCGAATGTATTGCATTAAAATGCGCTGATGACGTGTTCACGACGTAATAGCGTAAAATGCGCTAATCGATGATGAAATAGTGCCGCAAACCGGTTTTCCCGCGCAAATTATTAAGGCTACTGTAGCGGCGGATAACAACACCCGGTAGGGGGTCCCCCTTCATCACATTGCTTTTTCCCCTCTCGAATTATTCGCGAAAAATCGGTCAAAAAGACCCCAACTTTGAGGTCATTTTTCTCGCTTGGAGGTGCCTACCTAGAGGCGTGATCTGGTGGACCTAATAGAGCAACACCTGTACTATAAGAATGTAAAAAAATTATCATGGGCATTTTTGATTTGCGCGAAAAAATTGAGCTCAAAATTTCGAAAAGTGCCAAAATTGAGCATTGGTTTCCTCGCATTTTCGGGTTAATCAAAGCATACATAGCGCTTCTGGGAGCGTCTGAGAGTCTGAAATACAGTCGTTCAGTAAGAATTGAATCCAGTGCGTTGCTATTGTGCAGTAAATGCTTCTTTTTTTGGAAGAACTGGTCAGACAGGTTCCTTTCGCTTGACAATGTGAAGCAAATAATTTAATTACTGCTGAGCTGGATCAGAACCTCTACATACATACAGGTGCAGTAATACTTGAAAGTTTGAAAGGTTGAAAGTTTATACAACAAAGCACAGCATAGTACGTACATTACGTATTTCTGGGCAGTTGGCGGGCAGGACCTATTGCCAGGCTCGAAAGCCCTTCCATTCAAAAACCTTGATAGATCCAATTTGGCCAGTTTGAGACCGACAGTGATTTTACAATATCGGATGAAAGGCTGTTTGTTAACTCCATTGCTTTTTCCGCTTTCGAATTATTCGCGAAAAATCGGTCAAAAAGACCCCAACTTTGAGGTCATTTTTCTCGCTTGGAGGTGCCTACCTAGAGGCGTGATCTGGTGGCCCTAATAGAGCAACACCTGTACTATAAGAATATAAAAAAATTATCATGGGCATTTTTGATTTGCGCGAAAAAATTGAGCTCAAACTTTCGAAAAGTGTCAACACTTTCTATAGAGTGTATCTACGTTTTGTCACTATGTAAGCAGATATGTTATGTTTTTTGAAGCTGTTTACGGCTAGTTGCAGTGACTAAGCAACTAATCCGTGCTTTAAACTGAGCGCAGTGTTCATGGGAAAGACCGGCAGCAGGATGTAGCGGCGCTCTTAGTGTTGAGCACATTCGGCGGATCAATTTGCTGGTACGTAAAACTATCAGTGTTCTTGAAGTATTGGGGTTTAAATTTGACTTTTTGACTGTTTACTCTTGATATGCATAAATAGAAGGAAGCTTGCTTCACATTGTATTGCTTGTAGCCATAAAACAAATTTGATATTTCAGTATGTATAAATAAATAAATTAAATTTGTTTTTAAGGAAATGGAGCACCACCACGTCTGTCTGTTTTCAGACAAGCATATTTCATGTGGTTCCGATATTAAGTATGCATCTGACGTCAACAAGTCAGCTGAATGGAAAAAGCTATCTGAATGGCACAGACTCCTACGCAAATGTATGTATATTGAATTCACAGTGATGAAGTACTATAGGTCACAACCAAAAAATTGTAAGGGAGTGTGCAATAATTACGTACGTAATTGCATTTTTGGCCGTTTTCGGACACCCGCTCCCCCAGTAATGGCCGTAATATTTGTCGACCCCTAGCCCGAAATTACATAATGATTTTGGCTACCCTATGGTAGGGTCCCTACCCCCTCCCAAAATTTTAAAATTTGGAGTTGGATCCAATCTAAACGTATTTATCAAAGTTAAATTGAGAAAATGTAAGCTGATGTCTTTAAAGCAAGACCATTTACACGTACCTATACTGTAGATAAAAAACAGTAAAAATTATGGTCACTTTGGTGGTTTTTGCTCATTTTAAAGATGCAACCTGAAAATTTCGTTATAAAATTGCCAACCCCTCCCCCACCGTAATAAGTACTGCGATTTGAATAAGTTCTAATGATTTGACGAACTGCATTCCCATGCATGCGATTACGTAATTTTTGCACGGCCCCTCCTAACGCATACACGTCTTCAGCTGCGCAAAAACTTCTTCTGTCGGGTTGTTAACAAACAGCCGTTCATCCGATATTGTAAAATCACTGTTGGTCTGAAACTTTCGTTCCAAACTGGCCAAATTGGATCTATCAAGGTTTTTGAATGGAAGGGCTTTCGAGCCGGGCAATAGGTCCTGCCCGCCAACTGCCCAGAAATACGTAATGTACGTACTATGCTGTGCTTTGTTGTATAAACTTTCAACCTTTCAAACTTTCAAGTATTACTGCACCTGTATGTATGTAGAGGTTCTGATCCAGCTCAGCAGTAATTAAATTATTTGCTTCACATTGTCAAGCGAAAGGAACCTGTCTGACCAGTTCTTCCAAAAAAAGAAGCATTTACTGCACAATAGCAACGCACTGGATTCAATTCTTACTGAACGACTGTATTTCAGACTCTCAGACGCTCCCAGAAGCGCTATGTATGCTTTGATTAACCCGAAAATTCGAGGAAACCAATGCTCAATTTTGGCACTTTTCGAAATTTTGAGCTCAATTTTTTCGCGCAAATCAAAAATGCCCATGATAATTTTTTTACATTCTTATAGTACAGGTGTTGCTCTATTAGGTCCACCAGATCACGCCTCTAGGTAGGCACCTCCAAGCGAGAAAAATGACCTCAAAGTTGGGGTCTTTTTGACCGATTTTTCGCGAATAATTCGAGAGGGGAAAAAGCAATGGAGTTGAGATTTTATCAGGAGATTCTACAAAGAAAGACACATCTTTTGATGTATTCGCGGTTAAATTTTGACCACTGGTTAGGAAGTTATGGGCAAAAAACGATTTTTGGAGCAAAAATCACAAAAAATGTCATAACTCTGCTGTATGGAGGAATATGCAAAAACCGTCTCGCACGTGGTCGTTTCTACTCTTATACTAACTAAAAAACACCACTTGGTCCAAATCCCTGACATAGCTACTTTACATGATTTTACCCTTTTTACGTGCATTGGCTCTTAACGCCGTCTATGGTATACTGTTTTAAAAGTATACCCAAAAATACCCATACTTGGGTACACTTGAGTATTTTTGCTGGTACTTACCCGTACCCATGCTCAAGTATTTTTTGGAATACTTACTCGTACTTACCCATCATTTTACAATGATACCCAAGTATTTTGTTTTTCTCAGGTGATTACAAAATGGGAAATATTTTCAATTTCGGCGCTTTGTGCGTCATAAAAGAAAAGCTCGAAAGCACATGCTGCGCACTCTAGTGGTACGGACTTAGCGCAATAAGGGGCAAAAGGTAAAAAACACCAGTGTACCGGAGAATGATTGAGCAGGAGTTGTCAAATTATGTCAAAGATTATATTCCTGAAGAAAAAGTGGAAGCTTTAGACTCCATAAAATGATGGAAGCAAAAAGCTTGCACTTACCCCCGGCTCTATAAGGTTGCGACTGATGTGTTATCTGTTCCGGCATCTTCTGCTTTCATTGAACGTGTGTTTTCTCAGTCTAGTATCTGTTTAGTTAAGCGCAGGCACCGCTTAGGGGCTCAGAACCTCGAGAACGAATTGATGTTGAAGGTGAACCGTCAGATTGTTGCAGAAGCTATTTGTTACATTAAATTCTTCCTTCTATGTCGCTTGTAAGATCAATAAAACTCTTCTGTTTCATGCAAATATGTAAACTTTGCCCATTTTCATTTATTATTCGATTTTCTGCAATTATCTGCCTGGAAAATACCCAAAAATACTCATACTCGAGTACACTTGGGTATTTTTGGCAATACTTACTCGTACTCGTACCCAAAAATTGGGCATCTCAAAATACTTACCCGTACCCAAAATGGGTACGTTTTGTGATACTTTTAAAACAGTACTATGGTACCGTTACCTAGGCTAGTGGCACCGTAAATGGTACCCCCACGTTCGGGCCTGTGGTTGTGTGATGTGTTTTTTCGGTGTTTTTTCAATTTTTTTCGAAAAAAAACGGTTTTTTCCCAAGAGTCGGAAAAAAACATAAATCGCGGAAAAAACACAAGCTAAAATAGCTAATATATGTCATTTTTCAGCTAAAAAATACATTTTGCTGTGTATAATAGGCCAGAATGACTCGAAGCTGTTAGAAAAACAACACAAAATACCAAATTTGGCAATCTAAAACAAAAACCAAACTGCTGTAAAATTTATATCTACTTGTACGTAAGACGTGAATTTCTGTTCTGAAAAGACTCAGGAAGGCCGCGTCGTTGGCTCAGTGTGTAGCTTGCTGCCTCTGATTTACGGCGGCCCCCCTGCATCCCTAGTGGTTGTAGTGGCTCATCCTCTCGGCGCGGCAAGTTTCTTGCTGAAAAGAGTTGGTCGTCGGCACAACGCTCCACCCAGGCCACCGAAAACTGGTTACAGTGAGTAGGTAAAATGGGAACCAACTGGATCTGCCGTTGCACCGAAAGCCGCTCCAAAAAAGCATGCCGCGTTGGAGGGAAGATCAACGACGTCAGGAGCCGTCTGAGCAACCAGCATTAAGGCCAATACCGATTTAGTGTCAGTCCGCCGGGCGGCCGTTGGGAGCTGACAGCACCATGACGTCACCACGCCAGGCACTCTCTTAGTACCTGGCGCGCCCAACAGCATGGCCAGAGTGGCTTGGCAGTGAAAGAAGGGAAACGTCCGAGATGACGAAACCACGGGGCTAGCGGAATGGACCTCGAGTCTGATCGCAGGCCGTAAGCCCCCCGCAAATCGGATCGGATGAGACTCAGGAAGGCGCTAGAAAGCGCTAGGAATCATAAAACCAGGCTAGGGTACTCAGAACTAAAGCTGTAGTTTTTTCCGCGTTTTTGGGAAAAAAAAAACCGAAAAAAACTGGAAAAAACAAGCCGAGGTTTTTTCGGAAAAATATCCAACCCTGGCCGGTACCATATAAGGTACCATATGGTACCGGTATGGTGGTGGTGCCATATAAGGTGCCGGTACCATATGCGGTGCCCCTACCTTCGCATTGGTACCGATTCCATATGTGGTACCACTCTGTTCGGATTTCGTACTAATGTGGTAGTGATACGATTTAAGTTACCGGCACCTGTGGCCATGGGTAGGAGTACCATATATTCTACCTGTACCGTATCGTGCCGGTACCATATATGGTACCAGCACAGTCCGAGAACGCAGGGGTACCGTTTATGGTGCCACTAACCTAGGAACCGGTACCATATATGGTGTTGGTACCGTAAACGGCGTCAAGTGCCTGACCATATGACGTCTTAACAGACAAACAAACAAAATAGATAAATAAAAATTTTTTCTTATTATCTGTTTTCAGTTTATACTTCATTGTCCAGTCTCTGCACTAATCCCGAGATTGGAATGTCAACACGTTTAGTGCAGTCACAGAATGAGCAGCGCTGCTTCACTATGCCTCTCTATTTGGCCAGCAGCATACACGAAGCACGACAATACTGTCAGAATCGGAACCAGTCCTTAGCTGTGCTTCCCAGTGAAAAACGTGCTGCCTTATTCAAGTCCTTGGTTACGCAGAGTAAAGAGGTAGGCGTAGACTGAAATTTCGGCATCTTCAGCAGCCTGTTGTTGTTTTTAGCAACCTTATACAAGGCCCAACTTTTGGCAAGAGCCCCGGTGGCGATATGTGTTCATTGGTCTGCAACGGAAACAGAACCTTTGGATGTGGGAGCACACTTACGACAGCTTAGAATGCACTGAAAACGCCTGCAAATGTCGAAACCAGAAATCATCTGCTTGTGGTCCTCTCAACTGGCTTAAACAGTCACTGATCACCACAACAAAGGCAGTCAAGGATGGCTGTTCGATGTTGAAGCTTCATGCTGTCAGTTCAGCCGCGAGAATTCTGTTGGAGCCCTGCCAGACAACTGCTGTTTACCCAGCTTTATGTAGATTTGGGCCTTACAGTGAGCTGTAAATCTAACCTTGTTTTACAAAAAGTGGAGTTTTAGATATGCGACATTACTGGATCGGTTTGTACTGCGAGGAGCCCCAGAATCGAGAGAGCTGTCATTGGATGGATGGCAGTGTTTTCTTCTTTGACAACTTTCTTTCTCCTCCTGGAACTATTGCAGCCACGGCATGGCACAAGTGTGTGGCATTGCGCGCTGATTCTGCTAGGAAGCTCTTCAGTATATGCACTTCTTTGTTAATCAGTGGTGCATTTTTGATTTTGTAGAGTGGGTGTTGCGTCGGTGTACTGACAGACTGCCTATTTTAAAGGAAGTAATGAGATATTGTCAAAGTAAGTGCAAGATAGACAGACGTCTTTTTGGTGGCCCTTTTCAACTTTTCGGGTGATCCTTGTCCGACCTGGCAAAGGCAAAGCTAAATTTACCGATTTTCTTCCGACATCAAATAAAGCATATAATGTGTACCCTATATTTTTTACCTTTAAATTCGGTATTTTCTGGCTAAAATGTCTATTTTTTCTGAACTAAAAGACAAGTTTAATTGAATATACAAATTGTTTAGTTAGCTTCTGATTTTGTTTTGTAAAATTGACAAGCAAAAACAGGTCTGGCCAAAGCTCCTCTTGTCCATGCCGGCCCCGCACAGGTCTCTAGTGCAGGAGCGTTTATTTAAATATTTTTTTTTCGAACAATTTTTATTATTACGAATATGGTTAGTAGAACACAGATATGGGTTAGAAAAGGGTGCACTGAGCAGCTGGGTCAGAGTCCTTGACATGTATGTGTGTGATGTAGAGCAGTTTACCTTGATACTTGAGGTTTAATTATGGCTTTTACAGTTTCCTTAATTTCAAAGAATTTCAAAGAAACGCAAGTATTTGTCCCAAATTTCAGTAAAGGCATCTTTCTTCTTCAGCATAATACTGGCATAATATACAGTTTTCAAGCTTGCCGTTATAAATTGCTTGAAAGTCATATCGGAAAATTCTTTAACTTCCCGTCGTGCTAAGCTGTATATAAACCTTTTTGTATAAATGCCTAACAGATTCAATACCGTTGCATTTACAAACAGGTCATGAATTTGTCCAAAAAGTGCTGAGATTAGATCAAATGTTACCTCTTGGTGTTCAATTTCGAGAATAAGTGATTCTAACATTCTCCAAGCTTTTTTTGCTACGGCGCAATGATAAAGCATGTGTTCCACTGTATCAGTTTTCTGCAAATGGCACTGCTTACAATTCATGTCATCTACTATCCTTCTGTAGAATAAATACTGCTTTGTTGGAACTATCCTATGCAACACCCGATATTGAAAATTCCGCAATTTAACATCAGGTGACAGACGGTGTGCCCGTAGACAGGCTTTTTCAAATAAATCCTCTGTAACCCAGTATTTATCCGTCCATCGTTTTTGTGCTGCAGGACTTTCATACATCTTGGCTAGTTTGTACCTTTTATACAGCGGAATGCTTAGCTTGGTTGCATCCTTTATTTCAGGATTGTATGCCTGATAAGCTTGCAGCAACCCATTCCAGTTATCAGAAATGTCATTGCGCCATTTATTTAAATATTGTTCCAGAGTGGAGCTGTAATAGTGATGCACGATCAACTTGTAAAACAGCCACTAGAAGCTGTCAAACACGCATTACCGAAGCCACTGGAGTTGTCCCCGAAAAATGTCTGCATTTCGAAGACCGCAATTCTGTTTAAAAATGCTTGTGCTTTTTTACAGGCTCTGACATTCGTGTTCCTGGATTGCGAAATGTGTTCAAAGTTGACAAGAAGATGCCATTATCAAGTTGCTATTTTGTTTTTGCGCACAATGACAAGAACAGACCAGCGCAGTGGTGGATCGACAACCAGTGGGCAGCAGAGAGGAAAGGCATGTTTACCTATCAATTGGCTGTAGTGCAGAGTGAAGCAGACCTGTTGAACCTGGCAGTCCTTGTGTACAAAGAGCAAAGAAAGAAGTACAAAGAACTGGTTGATGCGCCTCTGAGTAAGAGAGTCGATTTCTGGAAAGCCGCTTCAGAGTACATCCAACCAGAAGGGGCCGGTTATGGAAAAAACTGGATGCTCACAATCAAATGGTATCTTATGTTGTTTCTGGAACTGGACATTGGAGATGTAGCTGGGTCTGTCAGTGGAGGCTCACTTGGCAACTTGAAACGAGCTGCAGTAGCTGTGGACCCTTTCGCCGCCTTGATTGGTGCTAAATGTGTGAGGTAGACATTCTTTGTGATTTTGTGTAGCTATCACCAGTCTAATCTCTGCAGAAAACACAGGGCAGCATGGCCAGAGATCTTACAGTATGAGTGTTATTGGTATGTGTACGGCCACTTGTTGGGTAGCGGTAGGGGACTGGAAGCGCACTCGGTTTGGTGGATTGCAAACAACAGTTCTTGTGTTCATGAAGATGCTTTGCCTGCTTACAAGTGAATCGAATATGTTTTGTGACTTGTTACTTCAAAAACAAAGAATCAGCATTTAGAAAGGATGTCTGCAAAATTTGGTTTCAAGCAGCTCGGCGCAAAATGGAAAATCTGTGCGTGGCAGTAAAACCAGTAGGGCCTGGTGTGCGCCATAATATAAACGGTTGGTTAAATTTGTATTTAAAGATAGTAACCCAACTAATTATAGTGCTAGTGCCGTACCCATGTTATGAGGACTTTGGCAGTTGGGCGGTGTTGCAGTCAGTAGGAAGATTTAGTTCAAGTGACGGAAAAGTTACAGGATTAAGTGGACTTACTTATTGATATTCTCCTGATTAACGATGATTTGTATATACAATGCAGTTTGCTTTCATTCCTCGTCAACTACTGATATTTGGTTTTGTCTGCCGTGTGCTGTAGAAATACAAAATTTGTGTCATGTATCATCCTATCCTAATTGCTCCCAATAAATTAGTGTAATAGATGATAGACTCAATATACAGTATAGATAAAAAAAATGTCCCATCGCTTTTTCGGCCTTCACTCAAACGTTTCGTTCTCAGTCACTTCTTTACCGATTTAGCTCAAATTTTCAGCAAAAATTAACAACATGGTTGGCTAAATATTCTGCAAGTGTGGTGCCAAAATTCCGACTCATACTGGTTTTATGACCCGAAAACTAGGAATGAGGGTGGTCCACGCAAATTTATTTTTTTCCGGTAATACAAGGAGTACAGTCCTGAAACTTGCAGGAATGATTGGTGTTGCTACTGGGTATAACATACTAAGCGGGCAGCCCTGTAGCTCAAAGGGCACTAAATTGGGGGAATTTCAAAAACATGAGTGAAAATCCCATAGTTAAGAAATCTGCACCTTCTACTGTAGAATCAAAGCACTGAATCTGTTGTTAATCAGCATAGATTGTAGCAGGAAGTTCGACAAATAAATGAACCTGATATTAAAGCTCTGTTCCACACCATAGTAACCATCCCTGCAGCGTTTTTTGAAAATTGAAAATCTTTAGAATCGTCAATTTGCCGGTTTCACGAAGAAAAGTCATATTTCGTCATGTTTTTGAAATTCCCCCATTTTAGTGCCCTTTGAGCTACATGGCTGCCCGCTTAGTATGTTATGCCCAATTGCAACACCAATCATTCCTGCAAGTTTCAGGACTGTACTCCTTGTATTACCGAAAAAAAATAAATTTGCGTGGACCACCCTCATTCCTAGTTTTCGGGTCATAAAACCAGTATGAGTCGGAATTTTGGCACCACACTTGCAGAATATTTAGCCAACCATGTTGTTAATTTTTGCTGAAAATTTGAGCCAAATCGGTAAAGAAGTGACTGAGAACGAAACGTTTGAGTGAAAGCCGAAAAAGCGATGGGACATTTTTTTTATCTATACTGTATTTTAGCTCCGCCCATGAAAATAACTGCAAACCAATGTTTGACCCAAAATTAAAGTAAAATTTTATGAAAATTCAATATAACCGAGAACATAATACTGTGTGTGCCATAGGAACTTACTAAGATCACAATCTTCTATCGTAAGATTTTCCTCCATCGATTTTCTATAAGTGCCGCCTATTTTTCCTAAAGGCCTAAAGAAGAATTTGTTAGCCAGCTTAGCCCCTTCCAAATACAAAATGAATTTTTTTGGCTGCGTGTATTACAAGAATGCAATGATTCGTGCCTCAACCAGCTCAATTCCTCTGATTAAATCCGATAAGAAAGATTTTTCTTATTTTCCCCTGCAGCGTTGAGCGCTGCGTAAGATCGGCGGCGTAGTTTACGTAGCTTACGGTTGTCTTATTTTCGCGTCGAGACCATAAATCCTAGTTCAAATTGCGATGTCCCACCAAATGAAAATGAACAAAGCCAGAGTGACGGTCAGAGATTACAAGCTATGCGCACATCGGCTGTAATGTTGAAACGTTTCCGTTTTTGATGCCGTTTCTACATTTAATTGAAATTTCTCAATTTCATATATTGTTGAATTCTCAGGATTGGTTCAATCCTGATGCACTAACCTTTAACACATAAAATTCGCACTATTTTGGTACTTATGTTTCAAATTTCAGACAATTTGGTCAACATTTGCAAAAAATAACAGCAAAAAGAAATTTTGTCATTCTTTTTGCGGCACCCTGTACTTGCTCAGAGAAGTTTGTGAAACTCCTACAAACAAGCAAGACGGAATTCAGTTGCGAAATGCACATGATGGACACAACTGATATTAGACTTGGAATAATAGATGACACTGATTTTTATTACTATGATTATTGTTATTGGTTGCGTCTATTTCCATATCAACTAATCACAGATTCGGTACTTTGTACCACTCAGCTGCCAGTGACTTGAAAGCGTCGTGGATATTGGAGTTTTCTTTCTGAAAATGCTTTTACGAAGAGTGAGTGTGAGGTGATATTGCAAAAAAATACATACAGCAGAGCACTCAAAGTACATCAGTTTGTGCTTCTCTGCCAACGCCCTTCCTGTTGATTCCGTTACAAAGCGTCTAGCTGCTAAGTCACTCTTGTTTGCGATCAGAAGGCCTGAAAAAATTTCCTTCCTAAATGAAAGCTGCAAGTCAACAAACAGCACATACAACAGTGCGAAAAACACCTGTGAAAGCACAGTGTGAAAGCCATGCTGTTGGACGCCAGGTACTAAGAAAGTCCCTGGCGCGTTGACGTCATGGTGATGTCGGCTCCCAACGTCCGCTCGGTCCGCCCCTAGAGCGAGAGAGGCCCCCCTGCCTAGTCGGTTTCCGTGGACAACTCCTGACGTCATTGCTCTTTCTCCAAGTTGGCATGCTGTAGGAGCGGCTTCGGTGCTGTGGCAGATCCAGTTGGTTCCCATTTTATCTACTCGCTGTAACCAGCTTTCGGTGGCCTGGGTGGAGCGTTGTGCCGACGACCAACTCTTTGCAGCAAGAAACTTGCCACGCCGAGAGGATGAACCACTACAACCACTATGGATGCAGCGGCCGCCGTGACTCAGAGGCAGCGAGCTACCCACTGAGCCACCGACGCGGCACCCTAATACCTTATAGCGTTCACGCTCTACCAACAAACCTGTGGCATCTTTGATCAAATGAGGTGGAAGTTTGTCCAACCATTCTGTGAGCTTATCAAACGATTCTTTGCTGGTCATATCATAGACCAGACAAGGCAAGCAATTCTGAGGCCAACATTTCTTGACAAAGTTCTCGTACATTGGATAGCCGGTTGAATCGATGAGTAGAAATTCGACAGTGTCAGATTTTTGGTGATTCACTATGAAGGTCTTTGTGTAGAGCTCAATTCCAGGAGTCTAAATGGTCCGCTTATTTGACTTATCTTTATTAAAATGCGCTCGTTCACTTATTTTAAGATAAAAAAGTAATCAAACCCTACAAAATTGTAGCTCGGCGGATATTTGCTAGCATCATTGGTAAGAACTTCAAGAAGTGCTGTCTTTCCAACACAAGATTCTCCTAAATAAAAGAAAATTATCGTTGTCAAAACAATATTCTTCCTTACCAGCAACAATAACTCGAGCTCTAAAGATTTTAGGCACGTCTACATTGATGCCAATCATTTTAGAATTGTCTGTTTCCATGACGACCTATCAAAACATGCGCAACTAGACCAAATGCGCCAAATTTAAAACAAACGTGAGGTGGGAATCTGTCTTTTGATCGATTTTTTGTGAATAGCTCGACTAGTTTGCTTAGTAACGGCAGTATTAATAATTAATTTTACTTCTGTGCTAATGATGTGTAAACACGAAGGACTAAAAGTCACGTCAGATCAGATCATACGTTTCTACAAGCAAATAAACAGACAGCAAAAGAAATTAAGATAATCCCTTGAGCTTGACAAGCCATTTTAGACCAAAATAGCGGCTCCCCAAACTAGATTAAACCTATTATTCATGGATATTTGCAGAACTCATTTTCTGGACTCCTCAGTTAGTTGCCTGATCGGTGCCTACCCTCCTATTTTAACCGTTCTTTAAGAGCCTTTACGCCAGGTTTATCTGTGAACAGCGTACCAGATCGGGTGCTGAGGCGTTTCTCAAGTCGAAGGATATTCAGAAAGAAAATGGCCGATAAAGCTAGCCAACTGAAACAGCAGCCCTTATACTGTATGAATGGTTATTCCGGAACAAACTGTTCGCTACCACGCCTTTATCGGATTTGGGTTTATTCACTATGCCAAACGGATCGAAGCCATTGTGTGGTACTTTTTGATTGTCATATTCGCCGTCATAACGGCTTTTGACATCAAGAAGTTGTTGGCACAGTGGAGCAGGCACAAAACACACACAACAAATGAAAAATGGCATTGCCTCATACATGTAACAGGGGGGGTCTGGGGGTCTGCCCCCCACCCGACTTAGGCCAGACCGCCCCCCCCCCGAGAGGATTTCACCGACCCCCCCCCTCCGATTTTTCTGGCAAGTAAATTTCCGAGCAAATTTTTGCAATTTTTTACAATTTCGCACACAAAAATTGCCAAAATCGCCTGCAAAACAGCACTTTTTAGCTGTATTTCAGCCCAAATTAGCGATTTTTGGCAATTTTTAGCCAAAAATGGAGATTTTTTTCGATTTTTGAGCGTTTTTAGTGCCCACCCCCCGCCCCCAAAATTTTGGCTCCGACCCCCCCCCCCCCGGCCGGCGCCAGACCCCCCCCAACCCCCCTCCCCCATCTGCGGATGACCTGTTACATGTATGCATTGCCTTGCTTGGCAGAAGTCGTGTCTGTACTCACTCAATCCATTGGCTAGCCGATATTTTGCAGTCTTGTTTGCAAGGTGAGATCAAAGCATCAAAAATATCATACGAGCAACAAAAAGAATAAACAAGCCAAATAGAACAATAGATGGAGAAGGAGAAAGAAAAGGAGAAGTGGGAGTGCAGAGTAAGGAGACGAATGATCAAAAGGAGAAGAAGGATGATGAGGAGAGGATAAGAATACAGGATCATTAGAAGAAACAACCTACAGACACAAATCACTAAAGGCTCAAGAAACGCACACCAAACAGAGACTAGCAAAACACCAGCGGTTTTCATTTTGCTTGTGCAGAAATCAGTATCGTGGGCTGATAGCAGTTGGACCACATAGATGGAATATAAACTTGAATAGTTTCTGTTCAAATGCATGCTCACTTTGCGGGGGATGCCATGCCACACACAAAACTTGGTCCAAAATTGCAGCATTATAGCCACCACGTGGCCCGGGAAGCTAAAATCGATGAAAAATCGTGCGAAATCACAGTGCAAGAGAAACGCTTCCAATGATGCAAAAAAAGCTATATAGTGAAACAAATCAGTGGTTAACGTGCTCGGAATAATTGGTTTCGCTGTCCTTCTGTGCTCAGAATTGTGAAATGGCAACAGTTGAAAAACCTTACCTACCTTGCGCATTATTGACCACTGTAATAGAGAAATTTATGGTGTAACGTGGCCCTGAGCGTGCTGTTTCCGAAACCCCTAGAGTGCATGTCTGTTTGCACCGATTTTTCATTGGTAAAATTTGAAAATTTAACGTGTGATGACAGATTCTCACGCAAAAACCTCAGCATTACGGCGGACCATCAGGCTAGGATTTAGCCGAAACAGACTGGGCAAGGGCAAGTAGTGTTGTTATGACTACTAGTCAAAGTCAAAGTCATAGTTATGTAATACTTTTGTGATATTGCAGTCAAACGGACAGGTAGTCAAAGTCAAAGTTTGACTACCTTCGTTACCATAAATACGTAGTCAAACGAAGACCAGGTAGTCAAACCATTTGACTATGACTACATTTTGTTATAAGAGGCACGCTTTTCAGTCGTATTTTACCACTTTTCGCTGTTTGCAAAAAATTTATCTGACAAATTTGATGCTTTTTAAGCACTATAGAACACCAAACAACCTTTTTTCCTAAAATTCTGACAACAATGAAGCGTCAGTCAGTGAATTTCTACTTGATTCAAGTTCCACAGGTACAAGATTAAAATCATGACATACAGTAGTAGCATATGTACACTTTTTGATTAAAGAAACAACAATAATTGGCTTAAAACACAAAGAGCATTTTACTCAATTTTACAGCGTTTTTTGCAGAGTATGCTGTTTTTGGTTTAAAATGAAAGTTTTGGAGGGAAGAGAACAATTCTGCCATATGTTTTAGCGCCCAACCAGTGTTTGTTTCGAAGTAAATGATTTATTCATGGAACAACACCCATTTCAGGCTGACGCCTGGTGACTGAAACATGATAAATCCCTGAAAATGTCGATTTGGCTCAGTTTCAAAAAGTAGTCAAAGTAGTCAAACCGATGGTCATAGAAGTCAAACGGTTTGACTACAATATAGTCAAATTTGACTACTCTGGTATTGTACTCAAACGGACGGTAGTCATAGTCATAGTCAAACGGAAATTTTGGTATTGTAGCAACACTAAGGGCAAGTAATAATGCAGTAATTGTCCCAAAATCTTTAATTCGGTTTTGAAGTTTGAAAAGTAGATGGCGCGGCTTATTTCTGTCAAATTTACAGTATTCAAAATATTTCTTTTACTGCACTGTAGTATAATAACATTATACCAGACCAGACTACCCCGATACTAAACTAGCAAAGACCACGTCCGATCAACGAGTCTCTATCTCTTATATCGCAAAGTGTAAATGTAAAGCCTCTGGCTAAGACTATTTTAAAGTGGTCGTCTTTTCGAGTCTGCACAATAGCAGGGGCATAGAAAGTAGGCTCTGGATGAAAACGGACTACCAGTGCATTCCAGTCATGCATATGACCATCCAGTTCTCGTGAATCTGGCACCAAGTGGAGACCTTTCCCGTCTGAATCTGACTCTTTCTAAATTGAATGAAAGGTGAAAAAGTAAGGCATATGCGCGCAGTGGCGTAGCTGGGAATCGAATCGATAAATCTACAAAAGGTAGAAGGAAAGGTTGGTTTAGTTCAAATATTTTGCCCCAACCCCTTAACATGCTTCCACTGATCCTTTAAAACATGTGCTTCCCATCATATCTTTACCTTTTGTATTGTGTTCGGTCGGTGTCGGCCTACCTCTACTGTACCCCAAGCGGGCACAGTTGGTGTAATGGTTTAGGCCGTGAAGCCACTGTGCGCGACGTCGTACGCTCATTCTCTCGGCGCGGCAAGTTTCTTGCCGCAAAGAGTTGGTCGTCGGCACAAAGCTCCACTGAAGCCATCGAAAGCTGGTGACAGCGAGCAGAAATGGGAACTGACTTGATCTGCCGTTGCGCCGAAGCCGCTCCACAAAGCATGCCGTGTTGGAGAAGATGTACGATGTCAGAAGCTGTCTGAGAGACCAACTATGCCGGGAGCCCTCTGGCATTTTTGAGTCAAATCGCTCCGAACCTGTGAGTAAACAGCGTTTCCTGCAGCTTTCGAGTCAAAACGCCCCGAACCTGTGAGTAAACAGCGTTTTCTGCAGCTTTTGAGTCAAATCGATCTGCTGTGAACCTGTGAGTAACAACGTTTTCTGCAGCTTTTGAGTCAAATCGATCTGCTCTGAACCTGTGAGTAACAACATACGATCACAGACGTAACCACTCGATAACTCAACAATACAAACACTCCTTGAATCACGCATTCTTTCACGAGCGAATGGAAGCAATTTCTACCAGGATTTTTACGCTGAGCATCGTGTTCAGTCAGACTCTGTTGAAGAGAAACAGTATATAGCAGTGATTGAATTTAAAAGAAAATCTTTCAAAGCAACTGAAACTAGTAGTGGCAGAGTACTCTGGGTGGTTTCAGACTACTATATTAGGCCACAACGTTCTCCTGATTAGGAAGCAGGAACACACACTAACTTTCATTTATCTGGTAAGCCACTGTCTATGTGAAGATCCAATTAGCTGCAATCATAGGCCGTAGCGGCAACTAGCAGATCGAACAATTCTAACAAAAACAGTAGGAAAAGCAATCGTTTTTGCACTTGTTCGCGTTGTGCACTCGTGTTTGCTGCGTTTCTTTGCTTTTTGTACAGTTGTCAAGTTCCCGCTTTAGACTGTGAAAATAACTATTCGAATTCGCACTGGTAAAATCTAACATACTGTAGTGTACAAATCGAAGTTTGCACAACAGAGGCGCCAATTTAATTGCTAGACAACATTTTACTGATTTCTTTAATTTATCCAGACAAGCTCTTCTCTGCTCCTGTTATATGCAAAGTGCCGTAGCCATTGATGTATTTTGTCGGGCACTGATGCACTCGAGCGCGTAAAGTCATATCTGAAATTGCGAGCACCTTTTAGAAAACACAGAAAGATACCAACCGTTCTTCATCCATTCTTGCGACAAATTGATGAAAAGGAAAACGAACCAACGTTTAGTAATGGAATTGAAGAACTGAATCCCGCAAAGGTAGCGATAATGTTCGCTATCTTCAGCTTGTTGCCGATGCAGTGACACTGCCACTTCAGGGCTCTCTCCAGACAGACCGGTTGCGCTGGCCTTGAACCGGATTTGAATGTTCTTACAGCTCGCTTGCCCTTGCGGATCTCTCAGCGACTCGAACAAGTATTCTCGGTGGGAGAACTTTGCTGAAAAAACCTACTATTGATCCGGCAATTAGCAGTTGTACAGTCAGGCACTTAGCGCCGTTTATGGTACCGACACCATATAAGGTGCCTAGTACCTACATTGTAGGGTGGTGGTACCATATATGGTACCGGCACCTTCGGGGCCTGTGGTGGTACCATATATGGTACCATCACCATATACAATTGTATGGTACCGGCACCATATATGGTACCCCTACCCATGATCATGGGTGCCGGTACCATATATGGTGCCGGTACCATACCACTACCATATATGGTACGAAATCTGAACAGAGTGGGGTACCATATGTGGTACCGGTACCAATGCGAAGGTAGGAGTACCATATATGGTGCCGGTACCATATGTGGTACGGCCACCTTACTGTATATGGTACCATCACCATATATGGTACCAGCACAGGCCTCAAACGTGGGGGTACCATATATGGTACCACCACAGGCTCCGAAGGTGGGGGTACCATATATGGTGCCACTACCCTAGGTACCGGTACCATATATGGTACCGGCACCTTATATGGTGTTGGTACCATAAACGGCGTTAAGTGCCTGACTGTTGTAACTTGGCATACGGATGAAACTGGTTGTTCCAGAAGTTTGTGCCATGTTGGTTACCGATACGCAGGTGGTACTAGGAGTAGTCAGATGGACCACATGATTCATCTGGTTGTAGACTATGAATTTGATCCTCAAATGCGATGCTGAAATAGAAGGGGAAGAGAATATGAATATTTACAGACAGCCCACTGTGTCGTTGATGACTGATGGCTTCTTTTAGCAAGCCAGTCATCAGAATGAACAAGACAAGCGTCGAGAACTTCATTGGCTTTTCAGTCCAAACTACACAACCTGTCGCTTGCTCTGCTGAACTGTATATGTAGTTTCTGTGATTGCTTGATTTTGCGTGTGGGCTCGACGTTTGCAGAGTTCCTGTGCGGTCTTCTCGTTGTATTGTACTTGACTATCTTTCTGATGTATCTGATTTAGGCGATCAATGGAAGTGTTACCAAATAACCAGTAACATACCGGAGATTTTCACTTAGTATCCCACCCCACTTCATAACCCACTGGGATATAACATGGACATATCCCATGGCATATTACTTGGCGGCAATGTTATGTCAAATTTGTAATAGTTTTCTTTACACACGCATACTGTATCTATGATAAAACATCGTTCCGGTTAATATCCCATGCCGTTTCCAGTTAATATCCCATGGCTTTGTCAACTGGCGGAAATGTTTTCACTGAGAAACGTGATTTTCCGTGTTATATCCCCTGGGATACTAAGTGGAAAACTCCGGTAGTTAGTGAGTTTGCATATAAACCGAGTTTATTATCTTCACAGCAGAGTCGTGTAATGTAAATGAGTAATGTAACTCTGGTCTTTTCAATGCGCGACAGACGAACATCGCGCTTGAACGTTCCATAACCGTGGCCGAACCATAGGAGTCTGTCTACCTTGTCCCACCCGGTTGGGCCGGCCAACGTAAGTACAGTTGTAGGTATCCTCTGTGTAGTCCAGCTGGGATGTGCGGTGGGCTTTTTTCCGGAAATAACCGTTTTTTTCCTAAGGGTCGGAAAAAACATAAATCGCGGAAAATACTGAAGCTAAAAATAGCTAATTTATGTCATTTTTCTATTAAAAATAGACTTTTGCGATGTACAGGGTGTGCCAAAAAAACAACCCAGCAGATTTTTCGCTGTAGCAACCGCAAATCTCAACCGATTTGAACGAATCCTTTTTTAAATGAAAGATAAATAAATTCTTGAAAGGTTGATGTAACACTTATTAATGTACTCTGCTTGGTTCCTGAGATATTCACTCTCAAAGTCAAAACTGTGATTTTGGCAGTGAACAAGAGGGATTTTTTATTATTCCGCTGCACTTCGTAATAAAACGGATTCCTGCTACTGCGGAGGGCTATTGGAGGCTTTACTGGTGACACATAAACTCGGTCCACTTCAACAGTAAAGTGTCATTAGCCCCCAGCAGTAAGAATCTGCTTTTTTATGAAGCGCAACGGAATCGCTCTTGTTCTTTGCCAAAATCTGTTTCGACTTTGAGGGCAAATATCTCAAGAACTAAGCAGTGAATCTCAATAAAAGTTGCACCAATCTTTGAAGAATTTATCAATCTTTCATTCAAAAAAGGATTCATTCAAATCGGTTAAGATTCATGGTTGCAAAAGTAAAAAGCTGCTGGGTTGTGTTTATCACTCTTGTTCACTGCCAAAATCTCTGTTTTGAATTTGAGGGCAAATATCTCAGGAACTAAGCAGACTATCTTAATAAGCGACTGATCAGTCTTTCAAGAATTTATTTATCTTTTATTTAAAAAAAGATTCATTCAAATCGGTTGCGATTTGCGGTTGCTACAGCAAAACATCTGCTGGGTTGTTTTTTTTGGCACACCCTGTATAATTGGCCATACTGACTCAAACGTGTTAGAAAAACAAGACGGTTCTTCAAAATGAGTGTATAAAATTTTAGATAGTTTGATCATTTTGAAGATACTCTCAGTTTTAGAGGCAGAGACAGATTTTTTGGAAATTTTTTACAAAATTAGACCGGCAGCAGAGGAAAACGTCAGTAAACCTTTATTTGAAGAAAACTGGGTGTGCAATTCTTTCAGATGCAGTTTTCTCTTTCAAACAAGTCTTTCTGAGAGTAAGCTATTCAGATAATTCTTTCAGATGATTTTCCCTTCCAATCCAAAGAATTCTGGCACTCTTTAGTCAAATTTTTCAAAAAGCAGCTTTCACTTCCAAAGAATCCTGACACGATAATGGCAAATCTTTCAAAGCAGCTTTCCTTTTCAAAGAATTTTGGCACACTTTAAGCAAATCTTTCAAAGCAGTATTCCCTTCTAAGGCATTCTGACATTCCTTTGGGTTATCTTTCAAAAACACGAATTTTCAATTCCCTTCCAAAGAATTCTACAGTCTTCTGGCAAATCTTTCAAAAAGCAACCTTCTCTTCCAAAGAATTCTACATTCTTCAGGCAAATCTTTCAAAAAAACAGCTTTCCCTTCGAAAGAATTCTGACATTCTTTTTGGGAAATCTTTCAAAAACAGGAATTTTCCCTTCCAATCCAAAGAATTCTGGCACTCTTTAGGCAAATCTTTCAGAAAACAGCTTTCGCTTCCAAAGAATTCAGAAAGGAAAGTCACATTTAGGCATCTTTTTGAAATTTAGCAATTTTTAGTGCCCTTGAGGTACACGGGTGCCCAGTCATTAGTACTGTATCTATGTTATGCCAAATGGGGATCGATCGGCTTTACAAATTTCATTCGAGGCTATACTCTTGGTATTACTAAAAGATCACAGTTTAAGTGGACCGCCATAGCTTTTAGTTTTCGGCACACAGCACCAACAGGAGTTGTAAGTTTCGCACCAAAATAGTGCAGGTACAACATACAATGTAGGTATCCAAAGGCATTGATAATAAATTATGAGTGATGGGAAAACTGTCCTTTCCTGTGGTGGACTGCAGTAGGAATAGAAAGCTTGAAATGCACTAAGTAAATGGACAAAAATATTACCATATTCTTATTCCTTATATTTCCGATTAAAAACCCCAACAACACTGCAGTCAGTAGTACATATACGTACATACCTATATTACTGACACTCTTTTAAGCAATTATTTCTGATAGTAAAAGTTTCAGACGATACTTTCAAAACCCTTTTTTGTCTTTCAAGACCTATACAGCTGTAGGAGCGGCTTCGGTGCAATGGCAGATCCAGTTGGTTCCCATTTTACCTACTCGCTGTAACCAGCTTTCGGTGGCCTGGGTGGAGCGTTGTGCCGACGACCAACTCTTTGTAATTAGTAGTCTTAGTTAGTAGTCTCAAAATTTCTCGATTTTGAATATGTAGTCGTAGTTAGTAGTCTATTTGTAGTCAGCAAATTTTAAATATAAATTTGCTATTTACTTTGCTTTTATATGACATCTATAATTTGCCTGCGTCACTTACTGGCTGTCAGAACTGCAAAAACATAACAATGGCGTTAGTTGAATTTTGCTGAGAACTCACCTGCATTTTTTATGTCGTTTTGATGTCACGCGCATACCGTCAAAATGGACGTCGACCCGACGTCAAGCACACATCAAAGTCAAAACCTAGTCGGACATCAAAACAGCTCTTCACATCCAATGCTACTTGCATGACATCAAAACGCGTCACTTCAATGTCAAACTCAAAAGACGTCCCCATTGCCGGACATCAGTGGTGTGCAACAAAGGGATATAAAATGCCGGTACCATATATGGTATCGGTACCGAGGCTAGTGGTACCATATATGGTACCGTCATCACCATATATGGTACCAGTACCATATATGGTACCACCACGTTCGGGGCCTGTGGTGGCACCATATATGGTACCACTACCCCCGGTACCATAAACGGCGTTAAGTGCCTGACTGTTTTAGGTGGGCCCGGCCAGGAGGTCCAAAATCTAGGCCCGGCCCGGGAAAGCTAAAGTTACCGCAAAATCGCTGGAAATCACTGTTGTCAACCAAAAGAACGCCTAAAATGTGTTTTTGACCACTAAATTTGCGTTTTCTAACTAGAATATCTATTTTTATAGTTATATTTAAAGCAAATTAATAATTTTAGTGTTGACCAAATGGAAATTTTGTGGGTGCAACAGCCTGGCTGGGTCACTACTGCCGAAACGAATGAGAGAAAATTGAAAAATTAGCCATCAAAACGCATTAAAAGGTATTCTAAGCACAAAATGAATAGAAAATAACTGTTTGAGTAGTTTGAAAAGGCTTGGTTTGGCAGTGGCAAAACCAGGGCGAGAAAATTTTGAAAAATTAGCCTTCAGAAACGCATTTAAAAGTTATCTGAGAATAAAATTAACAGTTTAATTAAGTAAACGAATTACAAACTGTTAGTACTAATGGAATAAAAATTTTAGTTAAGTTGCCAATCAATGGCAGGCCGAGCCCGGCCCGACCTTTGCAGGTCTCTAATAAACCGTGACGTAGACCGGAAAAATACATAAGTAACAAACAAGTCTGCAATCCTATTTTTCTAATTGTTCTAAAACCGGAGTTGTGGCTCTCCAAAAAAGCGAATTTGACACTTTTCCGCTACACACACAGCATTAACCAAACTTTGTCGAAGCTATCGGGTATAGCGCGTTGCAATCAATTTTGAATTAAAAAATTCTTTCAAGACCCACAAAACTTTAGCACTAAACTGTGCTTTTTAAATTTCAGCTAGAATTTACCAAATTTAGTACCTATACAAAGAAAGCAAAAAGATTGATGTCAGCGCAAAAAGCTTGCATAGGTTTGACGTTGTAATTATAAGAGCGGTCCAATTGAACTACTGTTCTATTTAGCAGATTTCTGAAAACATACTAAGCTCACAAACGGTCGCAGACAGAAAATAGGTCGTACTGTGGGCTAAAAAAGAATAGGGTCAAATCCATAAAACATGCAATTACCTTGTTATCAATTGAAAATTTGTCCAAAAACCCAGCGCATTCAAGGAAATAGGGTCGACAGTAAAAATAGATGCTATGTATTCGGCAGCATTGTGCTTTTGTAAACAATAATACATGTGTCAGTTTTTCTGAGCTCACAAAAACATGCCATTGTGTGCAGCCTAAAAATCAGCCATTACTTCTTGCAAGCGGCTAGGTTTTTGTAGAAAAGCTAGGGTATAAACTAGCTGAAAATTAGAATATTCAGTGTAAGCTGCATCAGAAATTCCGTTTCTTTCGTTCGCCGTGCTTTCAAGCTCAACAATGAAATACTGGCTTCTCGTCTTAGTGATCTTTTTTACCTTCACTACTGTTGCTACTACTGAACGTGAGGAAAGTGAATGGTGCGGTACGTTTATTAGCATATTTAAAAATTTCGGGCATCTCAAAATCAGTAATAGTACATACAGTAGTCCTACTTTCATTTCAGAGGCGCTGAGTTCGGCATGTCGCTATGTTCATTTTGCGACCCGGATTGGGGGTGACACACCAGGTCGTCGCCGTCACCCCAAGTGTATATGTCGGAAGGAATGGCAGAAGCAAAAGCGTGGTATGACATGTTTGTTTAATTAGCACGCCCCTACATAATTACAATTAAAATCAGTCTGTAAAAAATAAAGAGTCAATCTCAGCCTGATTCGATCGAGTCCGCTAGCCCAGTTCGATTTTCACTCGATCGAATCAGAGACCGACTGTTCACTTTGGTGCGTAAGTGGCTCCACCAATTCATTGCGTAACTTTGTGCAACCCCCAACAAATCTTGAATTCTGCAATGCACAGGTGAGCCGGAGATGACCACGAGACGCTACAGGGAAATGGCAGTAGCCGTATAACCTAAAGATCAGCAGTGAAGAAAGGAACAAAGAAGTTGAACAGTCATACAACTCATACGTACCTTCTCTCTCTCAATCAATAAAATCATTCTGTTTCTGTTTTTTATCTTGTATGGGGTGATTCAAATATCCGGTGGGATTTCGGAAGTTCAGAACTTTTTGTTTCAGGTCCGAATTGGCTGATTTTTGAAGCTAATACGTGGACACACTTGGTATTTTACTGTTTCAAATTTCAACAAATTCCAGGCACATGAGTAGTTGATGCACCTCAACGTGACCACCGTTGTTTTCAATCACTTTCTGCAGCCGCTGCTGGAACTCCAGCAGTGTTTACTGTTTGGTCCTTTTCCAAGCTTTGTCGCAAACACTGCCCTCTTTCATCAGCCATTCATGTCACCAATGGATGCTAGGATCGCTCAGGGGCTCGCGTTCTCTCTCAATAGTTCTCTCTGCCCCATCACAGCGGTTTCGGTCCACTCAAACCACGGCACACATTTTGCACGTTCTGTGGCAGGAAATTCAGCTAGGTTATTCCACCATGGTACATGTCTTATAGAGAAGGCGTGTTTTGTCACGTCAATCCTAAACCTAGGCATATAGAGACATAAGATAAGGTTTTCAATTTTCGTTGTTTGATAGGTGATGAAACCTTCTACGTAGCTTGCATTACCAGAGTGCGAGCGAGAATTGTGACTCATACTCGATTACTGCTTGCATTAGGGGCCGTCCATAAACTACGACGTTCAGAGAGGGGGGTGGGGGTACCCCGAAAAACGTCGCAGAACGTCGGAGGGGGGTGGGGGGGTTGAGGCAAAACGTTGACGTATTTTTGGCCTTTTTTGGTAAGGTTTGACGATTGCAGAATAAGCAAGAATGCAGAGAAAGTCAAAGGTTTTTGACACATTTTTGTAGTTGTACAACATACAGTATGTTAGCGTGATTTGTACAGGGTGTGCAAAAAAAAACAACCCAGCAGATTTTTTACTGTAGCAACCGTAAATCCCAACCGATTTGAATAAATCTTTTTTGAATGAAAGACAAATAAATTATCGATTGGTAGAGTTTTCGTTAAGATGCTCTGCTTGTAGGTTCTCGAGCTATTTGCCCTCAAATTTGAAACACTGATTTTGGCAATGAACAAGAGTGATTAAAACAACCCAGCAGATTTTTTACTGTGGCAACCGCAAATCTCAACCGATTTGAATGACTCTTTTTTAACTGAAAGTTAAATAAATTTTTGAAAGATTGGTGAAACTAACTGGTAAATATCTATTATTCATTTGTGATTAAGCAGTCAGAAAAGCAGCTTCAGATTTTGAACGAAAATTCGAAAATTTTATTTCGGGCGGAGGGGGGGTGGTTCCTCCCAAACGTCGTAATTTTTATGGGGGGTGATGATGAAAACGTCGGTAAACGTCGGAGGGGGGGTGGGGGTGCAAAATTTTGAATTTTTGAACGTCGTAGTTTATGGACGGCCCCTTACATCAGTCATGTATTACATCTGGCAACCCTGAAAGCAGCGTTTGAGTAAGCCCAGTCCTTTTATCGGTGTATGCAAGCACTGCCTAGCCATGTCGCTCAGCAAGGGTATCGTGGAGTTGAACGTAGGTGGAAGACACTTCAAGACCACGGTCAGCACTCTCACTTCCTCTGATGGCTTCTTCGCTCGAATGTTCAGTGAGAACTGCAGATCTAGCTTGCCGAAAGAGGGTCCACTGTTCATCGACAGAGACGGACAGTTGTTTCCTTACATTCTCAGCTTTCTGCGTTATGGCTCCAAGGTTCAACTTCCAACCGACTCCAGAGAATTGGACTTGCTTCGATCTGACGCAGACTACTTTTGTCTGAGTCAGCTTTGCGATTTGATAGACCGGGCCAAGAAGGAAGTTTTCGTGACAATCAAGTTGTCAGTAACTGGCTGTTGGGCTGACTCAGCGACAGCCGAGTCTAAAATAGCTTTCGAGAGGTTGAAGAGCTTTCCAAATAGTAAATTCGGCCGATTCTTTGCTTCCACTAACTGGAGAGAGGCAGGCTGTGTAAAAGAGTTGGAGTATGGCTTTCGAGTCACATTTGAATGCGATGCGCATTCGAAGGAATATAAGTCATGTAAAAAAAACGGTCGCCCTAGTTATGCCAGTCATGCTAAATTCGTTGTTCAAGATCTGTTGGATTACATAAAGTTTGGAGAATGTGGAATCGCCAGGGCTAGTTCAGGAGACTATTGGTACAGCTTTTATGCCATGGCCAAGTACTTTGATATGACTGAAGCTATGCGAGTGGCCGATAGAGCTATGAATAAGCTGTTAGCAGAGAGACGCGCCTGATTCGTGCCTTTCCCCTCCTTTTGTCCATATCCGGTAGGAAACTGTGTTACTGTTAAGAAATAAAGGTCATGTGAAAAAGTAGGTGGACCTAATTATAACTATTTTTTCAATTCCTGCTTAAGTTGTGTGGATTTTATAAAGTTTGTAGAAGATGGAATCGCCAAAAATCAAAAATATGTGCCAGGAGATTTCCGGCGACCGGTAGTCAAACAGATGACATTCGCGAATTTCTGAAGCTATAGAGCTATATACAAGCGGCTTGATGCGTTTGCTGAGACAATTGGCTTTCTAACAGTCTCTTCAAGTTCACTATGGACGAATTTGTGACAAAAATATTTACCATTTTCGCGGTTGAAACTGACCAAACAAATTGCGAATTACTAAGCGGTCATAATACATATTTGACTAAAACGAACGAGGCAGATACCGATCACACTGACACTACATGGAAGACCTGGTCGAGTAGATTATTTCGGCTTGACATTAGAAATAGCATGCCAAACATGACCTACATTTTTAACTCAATTTCCGCACTTGTAATGCTTTCTGAGACCATAGGCAGTGAAGCAGTTTTGTAAATTGAGTTAGTGGGTACAGCTATCGAAGTGTCTTGGTCTGGGGAGTTCGAAAATGACGTTCAATTCCGAATTTGAAACTTTGTATCTATGTTACTGACCGATTTTCGAAAGGCCTCTTTTTTACGCTTCCAAACCTAAATACATAATTAAACTAACGGAATTTTTCCACCAAAACATCATGAATGTTGATGGCATCAGAAATATTGTACTGGACAAGATCTTTCACGTGGTATGATCGGCATCTTCCTAGCTCGTTTTTAGCCAAAAGTTGTGACCATACATATAACAGGTCATCCGCCAAAGGGGGAGGTGGTGGGGGTCTTACGCCATCCGGGGAGGGTCCGAGCCCAAATTCTAGGGAGTGGGTTGGGGCACTGAAAACGGTCAAAATCGAAAAGATTTGCAATTTTTCAACTAAAAATCGTTAAAAATACCTAATTTGGGCTAAAAAACAGCTAAAAAGTGGCGTTCTACTGAGGTGATTTTGGCAATTTCTGTGTCTGAAATTGTAGGAAAGTCGCAAAAGTTTACTAAAAAATTGCTTGCCAAAAATCAGAGGGGGTTGGAAAAATCGTCTCGGGGGTCCCCATCTGGGTGGAGGTCTGGCCTAAGTCGGGTGGTGGCAGATGCTCGGACCCACTGTTACTTGCATGGTTGTGATCCTTTTAGTAATCTGCAACATTTTTTAATCACTTTCAGCCGCGAAAAACGTTAAATATTTTCGTCAAAGATTCGCCTAGTGAACTCGTACATACACACTGTTAGAAAGCTCATTATCTCAGCAACACAACACATCAAACAGGTTGTTGATAGCCTAAGAAAAGCCTGAATGGCAATCGTTTGAATGTCGGTCACAGCTCAGTGTCAGCGCATATTTCGCGATTGGCGAACGATCACGTTGGCTGATTTCCTCACACGAGAAAGATACGAAACCTTTTTCGTACAGCTTTTTATGACTTGGAGAAGTACTTTGAGATGCCGGAAGCTGTGCATACGGTTAATGAAGCTATCAACCAATTTTAGCGCCCATAGAAAAAGTTGGTAAGCGTGATGAAGCCAGCTTGTATCAATCGTGTTGCTATTTAAGTAAGGTGTTATTGATATAAAGAATGTGGTGCATACTGTGCAGTTCAGAAACAGCAACACAAAAACAAACAGAACTACTACTACCCTTGGTACCAGTAGCGCACCATAGCCATCTATCTAATGTCCGGTCATAATGAGCCCAGGTCAGGACGCTACTCATAGAGCGCGCTGGGAAAGGCGCAAATATGTATAGAAGGGGTTCCAGTCGAGCCAGGCTGCTCCAAAAAGGGGACGAAAATGTTTTTTCATAGAATACAGTTTTGGACTTAAAATTCTTAATCTACTCCAAAATTTAACTAAAAGCCTCAATTTTTAAGTCCCAATTACGATTTAAAGGCTACTAATCGATTACGACATTTTCGAGCACACTGAAAGTTGGCGTTTTTTTCAGGTTTTGTACATTAGTCAATTTTCTCAAAAACCTACGTCTCTAATCTTGAATATTTTACACCAAAGTGTAGCTCTTGAATAGCGCTACGAAATTCTAAAATAAAAAAATATGTATAGAGGAGGTTGCAGTCGGGCTAGGGGCTCCAAAAGAGGGCGAAAAATTTTTTTTCATCGAAAACAATTTTGGACTAAAGATTCTTAATCTACTCGAGAAGTTACCTAAAAGCCCCAATTTTTAAGCCCCAACCCTTCTACGTAGCTTGCATTACCAGAGTGCGAGCGAGAATTGTGACTCATACTCGATTGCTGCTTGCATTACATCAGTCATGGTATTAGATCTGGCAACCCCGAAAGCAGCGTTTGAGTAAGCCCAGTCTTTTTATCGGTGTATGCAAGCACTGCGTAGTCATGTCGCTCAACAAGGGTATCGTGGAGTTGAACGTAGGTGGAAGACACTTCAAGACCACGGTCAGCACTCTCACTTCCTCTGATGGCTTCTTCGCTCGAATGTTCAGTGAGAACTGCAGATCTAGCTTGCCGAAAGAGGGTCCACTCTTCATCGACAGAGACGGACAGTTGTTTCCTTACATTCTGAGCTTTCTGCGTTATGGCTCCAAGGTTCAACTTCCAACCGACTCCAGAGAATTGGACTTGCTTCGATCTGACGCAGACTACTTTTGTCTGGATCAGCTGGGTGATCTGATAGACCAGGCCAAGAAGGAAGTGGTTGTGACCATCAAGCTGTCGGTAAATGAAAGTTGGGTCGACTCAGCGACAGTCGAGTCTAAAATAGCTTTGGAGAGGTTGAAGAGCTTTCCACATAGTAAATTCGGCCGATTCTTTGCTTCCAGTAACTGGAGAGAAGCAGACTGTGTAGAAGAATTGGAGACTGGCCTGCGAGTCACATTTGAATGCGATGCGCATTCAGAGGAATATAAGTCATGTAAAAAAAACGGTCGTCCTAGTTATGCCGGTCATGCTAGATTCGTTGTTCAAGATCTGTTGCATTTCATAAAGTTTGGAAAATTTCGAATCGCCAGGGCCAGTTCAGGAGGAGAATTTTGGTACAGTTTTTACGCCATGGCCAAGTACTTTGAGATGCCGGAAGCTATGCGAGTGGCCGATGGAGCTATCAGATGCATCCAGCAGACCGGCGCGCCTGATTTTGGATTATCCAAGTCTGCCAACTCCAAAAGTTGTTGTTAAGGAGGGTGCCGTACCTTGTGTCTCTTCCTGCTGTATAGCAGTTGGCTACTCCTAGTCCGAAAGGACAAAAAGTTACAGCAACAAAAGTGGCAAGTCTGTCAAAGGTCGTAATAACCAAATGCCTGTTACATGTCTGCCAAACTCTGTAGAGGAGCAGAGGGGTGACTTAATTGGAACAAGGGTACCGTAATCAACCGTAACGACTAGTTAGTGACTACTAACTACAAACTAAAAGACTACTACGTACTAATTACCTGACTTTTCGAAAAATGAGACTATAAATTAACACTAATTACAAACTAAATTCGCTCACTACAAATTAACCACTAACTACATACTGTATTTTTGGTGTTGAGTTTGTAGTGTCGTTGGAAAGTCCGGGGTCAAAGAAATAGGTTCAAGTTCAAGTCAAGCCCAACATCGAAATTTCCACTTCAAGTCCAGGTTCAAGTCCATCTTCTAAGAGGTTCAAGTGCACCATACATGTAACAGGGGGAGTCTGGGGGTCTGCCCCACAGACGACTTAGGCCAGACCCCCCGGATGGCCCCCCCCCCCCGAGACAATTTTTCCGACCCACCCCCTCCCATTTTTCTGGCAAGTAATTTTTTAGCAAATTTTTGCGATTTTTTGCAATTTCAGACACAAAAAATTGCCAAAATCGCCTGTAAAACAGCACTTTTTCGCTGTATTACAGCCCAAATTAACCATTTTTGACGATTTTTAGCCCAAAAATTGCGATTTTTTCGATTTTTGAGCGTTTTTTAGTGCCCAACGCCCCTCCCAAAATTTTGGCTCAGACCCCCCCGGCCGGCGCCAGACACCGAACCCCCTCCCCTTTCGGCGGATGACCTGTTTGTTACATGTATGCTATAAGCTATATTTTGATTGACGTTTCTTGCATCAGTCTGATGAACTGTTAGGAAATGGCGAAAATTAGAACAGATCTTCACCTACCAATTTGGCCGGGCTTTTCATCTAAAGCCACATCATCTAGTCACTATGTATAGTGTGCATATTTTAAGGCTTTCCATGCATGCCAATTAGCACAATAAATAGTGTAAAATAACATAAAACATGATTAAAATTCTGAAAAGTTGACCTACAAATATCTTAAACTCATCAATCAGCACTGAAAAAGGATTCTAGTAGCTACTGTTGTTTGTGTATACACTACCGGAGATTTCCGCTTATAAGACCACCATAGTTAGAAGACCATGGTCTTTAAATAGGTTTTTGTTTCCAGTTATAAGACCATGGTCTTCAAATAGGTGGTCACAAAACTGGGTTCATACACACTCATTTTCCAGTTAAAAGACCATGGTCTTAGTTTAATTGACCGATTTTAGCAGACAATTAACTGTTATTAAAGTGAACAAAAGCTGTCCATCGTGATAAAACAAAGGCAGAAGTACATAATATAGATAAAACATTATTCTGATTTTTGTTTTGAACGCAATACAGTACCTGCTATGCTTAAACACAACCTTTCTTTTTGTAATTTCAAGTAAAGTTTTACAAGTCAAGCGTAAACTGGGCAGGCATGTCTGGAACAGCCATCTAGGTGAAAAACAAATTCAACTATTGGCCAAAAATCCTTTTTTGCAGTAAAATTACATTTTCCAGTTATAAGACCATGGTCTTATAAGTGGAAAACTCCGGTACACATTTACCATACACAAAAATACACATTGTTTTTTCAATGTGTATACACATACACATACACATACACATTGAAAATTCCGATACACATTACCATACACAAACAGTACTCAAAATGTGTATTTTTGTGTATGTGTATTTGATCAGCAAAAGTAGATAAAATTTCGAGCAGAATCGTAAAATTTCGAGGTTTTTGCTGCAGTATTAAACAGTAGCCTTAATCATGAAATCTTCATGAAGCCTTAAAATGGGCTAACTAACTCGATTTCAAAGCTATCCAAGGTTTCAAGCAGCAGACATTGTGAGATTTGATTTTCCTGGCATTTATGACTAAAAATCTGCCAAAAAATTTGCATTTTCAGTACAATACACATACACAAATATACACAAAAATACACATTGTTTTATTGAATGTGTATACACAAATTACCATACACATTTGAAGGTAAATGTGTATACACATACCATACACATACACAAACGGAAAATCCAATACCAAACAACAGTACTAGTAGCTAAAAGCTATATCAAGTAAACATTTTCAGATAAATTGTATATTTCTGAATTTTGAAGGTTTTACCGAGTTTACTGAATTGTTTACTGAGTACTTACTGGGTTTTCTTTGAAAAACCCAGTACTTACTCGTACTTACTGAATTTCAAAAAATCTTGATTTACTTACTGAATACTTACCGAGTTTTAGAAATTTGAGCTAGGCACAACACTGGTGTTGTGCCGAACGAAAATTTTCCGAAATCAGTTAGTAAAAGTTAGAGACAACTTTTTAAATTTGAATTTAGTAAGTACAACAAAAATTGGTTAATAACCAAAATTCGCTCTCTGAGTTTGGCAAGTTAGTCAAAAATTATCGCGTTACTTAGTTATGAGTTTAGTTAAAATAAACTAGTAGAAATAAGGTCATTAATGCATATAATCGATTTGTTTTAGCTCTGGGGGCCCCAACCAAACTCCCCCCTTCGGCGGATGACCTGTTACATGTATGAAGTGCACTGATATTTCCATAACCTGTAGAAATGTTGCGCTGCTTGCAACTTTTCTTAACCATAAGCCTTTCTACTGGCATTGAAAAACATAGATCAGACTTTACAGGGCAGTCTACTTTTTTGACAATTTTCAGTTTGAAAAACAGGTATAAAAACATGAAATCTTTAAAATTTAGTGCAATATCCAACCCAAAATTTTACATAGTTTGCCAAAAATTACACTCAAAATTTGAACCTATTGAGTAAGTACAATAAAACCGAACAGGTTCAATTACTGAATACTTACCGAGTTCTGGAAATTTGAGCTAGGCACAACACTGTCTGATACCTGATTGGATATTTTCGAAATACCTGTACCTGATACCTGATATTAGGTACTTTCTCAATACCTGCCTGCCCACAGTAATACAATATACAGGGTGTGCCAAAAAAAAACAACCCAGCAGAGTTTTTGCTGTAGCAACCGGAAATCTCAACCGATTTGAATGAGTCCTTTTTTAAATGAAAGCTAAATAAATTCTTGAAAGATTGATGTACCGTTTATTAAGATAGCTTTCTTAGTTCCTGAGATATTTGTCCTCAAAGTCAAAACAGAGATTTTGGCAATGAACAAGAGTGTTAAAGAACAACCCAGCAGATTTTTTACTTTTGCAACCATGAATCTGAACCGATTTGAATGAACCCTTTTTTGAATGAAAGACTGATAAATTCTTCAAAGATTGGTTCAATTTTTATTGAGATTCACAGTTTAGTTCTTGAGATATTTGCCTTCTAAGTCGAAACAGATTTTGGCAAAGAACAAGAGGAGCGATTCTGTTGCATTTCATAATAAAGCAGATTCCTACTGCTGGGGCTAATGATACTTTAGTGTTGAAGTAAACCGAGTTTCTATGTCACCTGTAAAGCCTCCAAGAGCCCTTAGCAGTAGCAGGAATCCATTTTATTACGAAGTGCCGAATAATAAAAAAATGCCTCTTGTTCACTACCAAAATCACTGTTTTGATTTTGAGAGCCAATATCTCAGGAACTAAGCGGAGTACATTAATGAAAATTTCAGCAATCTTTTAAGAATTTATTTATCTTTCATTTAAAACAGGATTCATTCAAATCGGTTGAAATTTGCGGTTGCTACAGCGAAAAATCTGCTGGGTTGTTTTTTTTGGCACACCCTGTACATATAACAGAGGCAGGGCGGCTTATGGGTTGCCACATGAAACAGGTTTTCCCGCCATTGGCAGTTGTCAGTAGCGCGCGTGGGCCAGTGCCAAATGGTCCTTTGTCTGTCTGCCGCGCTTGGCGCGCTTTTCTTTCTTGTCTGGCCTGGCAGCTGCCGCCTTTGTCTGACTCACATGCGGTGGCCACCTTGGCTGCATTGTGCCCCTTTTTGTACAGTGCAAGGTTGTCAGCGTAGGGGTTTCCCCTGCTTAGGGGTTTTTGTCCCTTGGTAGGGGAGGGGACATTTTTCAGGTAGTGGTAGGGGGATTTGGTAGTAGTGGCTTTTTCCACTCAGTTACATAAATCAGAATTTAGTTTTTCTGTACCATTCATATCATCATAAATGTAAAAATGAGTGGTAA
>JASANB010001904.1:0-37224 GCA_030248155.1 Sabatieria punctata
TTCCAGTTGGAGCAGAAGTTAAGGCGTACGTAGACCGACCGTCTCAGTTCGCGCAAACGCGTAGGTCAACCTATGTAGCACATGGAATGGAAAACTAGACACGAAACCTACTTAGCCGCAAAACATTTTTTGGTTTCTTACAATTTTACATACATAGACACTAACTTACAAAAATTGACTGCATATAGGTCATCCATAATCTGCCAAAGTGGACAGCGATTGAAGCAACAAAAAATGCCATCTGGTGTTATGCCTACCAAAAATCTGCATAAACCGTTGTTGTTTTTGTTGTTGTTGTGATGGGTTGTAGTTATAGTGCAGTCAGGTAAATTGTATATAGCCAAAAACACAGTTCAGTTCAGTTCAATGCTCCTTTAGTGCAGCGGAGGTGGCCCATACCTTAGACAATGTGAGTGGCACGGTGCATTTCCAGTTGGAGCAGAAGTTCAGAGTGTCTGAGTTCGTAAAGTATTCCTTCGATCAGTGCTACAACTCTCCAGTGGCAGCCGTCAAGTTGGACGGTGTGGCCTTGTTATTTCGATTGCAGCTGCAGCCCTACGGCGGTCGATCTGCCCACAGAGACAACTTCGACAGTGTGGGTGTGCGAGTCATGTACTGTAAGGGTGTCTACGACCGCATCAAAGCCAAGACCCGTGTCTACTTGGAAGGAACTGTCTGTCGCAGGCTGCTTGACTGCGGAGACACCTGGAAGACGGTATATGTCGGCCACACAATTGACTACCATTCTGTGCTTGTGCGCCATGCCAACTCCAGGAGAGACAAAACTGCGCGTACACTGGCTAATAGCGGACTGCTCTGCGACAACAATTGCAAGCTGCATGTGGTGGTAAGCCCCGTCAGCACACAGTTACTGTACAATGCAAATCTTTGTCTAGGCCCAAATCACTGTTCACTCCGATTTCTTTGGCCGCTTGCAGATTCAGCCAAAAGGTAGGTAAAAGAAACTGAACCTCTAATCGTTCCAAACCGAACACCGTTGTGTTTAGACTATTGGCGACAGCCCTTGGACGAGCTAGTGATAGACCGAATGTTGGAGTACTGCGAGTCGGCGGCCGACTGGAGGGCCATGCGTCGGTGGCTGGACATGGTCTGCTGCCGGGCTCACCTGCTCAGTCAGAGTTTCGTGGTGGACGGAGAGCTGGATTTGGCCGCTGCCCGGCGTTCGCTGCACCGCTTGTTCACCTACTCTCAGCGCACCTCCTACCTGCCTGCTGTGTTGAGCAACATTGCTAACCTGTGCAAGCATATCAAGTACGAGCGTAGCTACCTTAACCTCTTCCTGATTGTGATGGAGCTGCCTGTACTGCACGATAGTCAGTTCATGCAATGTCTTTGTCTCATGTTCGGAAGACTACCGGTGGGGGCCCAGGCCCACTTGGTTCGTGTCTGGGCGCGGCAGGGGTCATTCTGGCTACTGTTCCGCGTGCGCGCCATTCAGCGAGCCCTCACTGCGCGCATCTTGGATATCCGCGCACCAGCGCAGCTCGCGGGCGACCGCTACGTCACCTCGGCCGTCCAGTTGTTGCACATGCTTTACTGCACGGCACTGCTGGCTGGCAAACTGCCCTCTGACGCGGCAGAAGGTAAGCGCAGTGGAAACAGGGAAATACCAGGCCGTTTTATGGATTTCAGACCATTCCGAGACCCAGTCGCACCTTGAACGAGAGTTGAAAGTGTGTGTGTGGGAGACGAGACAGCCGTTGATCTCGCTTGATGAGTTTCGCAACCAAGCACTCAGCCGTCTACTGAATGTGAAATTGGACTTTCAACGCTACAGAGTAATCTGACAGAGGCAATGATACTGGTACTGAGATTGCCTGGATAGGGCAGGAGATTTGGTACTCCTACCAGTGTCAGTGTGCTGTACTGCCTGATGTGTCCGTGCGACTGTCAGTTCTACTGTTGTGTTGCAGAGACGTGAATGGAGACGGATTATTTCTTTTGACTTTGTCTTTCTGCCCGCCTATTCATGTGCACTCACCGCAGATGTGAAAATGCAATTCCTTTATTTCGAGAACCGAATTCGCATGAACAGACATGGTGGCATCCTCGATGATCCCTATTTACGGTTGCGTGTGAGACGAGATCAAGTGGTTAAAGACACGATCGTCACTGTACGTTGCCCACTGATTTCAGTTATACTGTTTGTCTCATCAATAATACATTGTAGACAGGCAAATAGGGAACGGTTAAGCTTGATGTGGTACCATACATGATAGTAGGGCCCGACCGGATACAAATTTCTACCGGATCCGGATCCGGATCCGGATCCGGATCCGGATATGCCCATATCCGGCCGGATCCTGATCCGGATATGCCGGATATCATTGATCAACTTAAAAATTTTTTAGAATGCAATAAACCACATTTCTTTGTTCTATACATAACAGTTGATTCAAAACAACATCTAATAATTGTAGTTCAAGCTATGGTTGGATAATATCGGGTTTTTGCGATGCATGTGATATTGCATATCATATGCATGCAAAAATGAGATGTGTACATATTTTTTGCATATTTGCATATTTTATCACCGCGGCTAGAAATTGATAACTGGACGCTTTCCAAGCATTTTCGAGTTTGGTCGGAATGTCTATGCAATCTTTAGCATTTATTAGGCATACCTATTTTACAGATACAGGCCTCATCTGAATAAAAACAGAAGGGGAAACACAGTTTGGCATGAAAGTTCAGCTCATTACGTAATTTTTAGATAAAAATGGTTGGCATCACTGACTTTTGGCTAAATTATTATTTGCATATTCAAATTTGTTCTCTCTAATGTGGTATACTTAGCCGATCTTTTGGTAGACCTGTCCTAGTTTTACAAACTAAAAAATTATGAATTTGAAAAATCTCAGTTGAGATTTCCATTCTTTGCGAGTTGAGTTTAGAGTCTCAAGCCATTCATCTCCATTCTGCAACTGAAAAGAGACGCTTTGATCTCTGTAAAATACATATTTACAGTATAAACTTGCCTCAATAATAGTTCGTTTTTTTATTTTAGATTATTTATTTTTAATTAAATGAAAAATTAGCAAAAACAAGGCGACTATCCTAAACATAGAAATCCAGTCTGCTTGGCTGTTTTGTGATGTTCATTGTATCACATTAGTATTATTATTATTTTTTAGTTTGTTTTGGCCAAGTCCCAGCCTGCTCGCCTTCTGTAGCTTGGAGTTATCCCCTTCCGAAATGAACTGACCCGAATTTTCAGATGCCAAATTTTAACGTAAATATTTAAAGAACCCTTCATCGGATCTTTGCCAAATTTTGCAAGTTAACCAATCTTTATATGGACTTAAGAACCTGAAGAGCTCAGCTTTCTCACAAAACCGGTTAAAATCTGGCGGATTTTTTACTTTCAGTCAAGGTGAAAAATTAGCATCGTCAAAAATGAGGGTGTTATCCTTTGCACAGAAATCAGATCAGGGTTATACGAACTACTGGCGTCATGGATTACAATCGCCTCAAGAAATTTCTAACAAGCATTTGGTCGAATGCAATATTTATGTTCAAAATACGTAAAAAATCACGTTTTCTCATCTGTGACTGATATCCGGCATATCCGGCAGGCAATATCCGGATCCGGTACCGGATCCGGATATGGCCATATCCGGCCGGATCCGGATCCGGATATCCGGTCGGGCCCTACATGATAGGAAAGCGTTTCCGTACACACATGCAACCCAGTACATTTACTGCGGGTTTGGGCATTTCCCCTAGCTAGAAAGGCTAAATCCTCCCACTCCGACCCCGAAAATACAAGTATTGATAGCGGCTCCAGTCTAGTTGTTAGTACAGGGTGTCAGTACAGTTGTTAGTACAGGGTGTCTCAAACAAAATGACCACATTTCTTTTTACTGCCATTTCCGCAAATTTTGACCAAATAGGCTGAAATTTGGCCTATAGGTGCCAAAATTCGGGGAATTTTATTTGTTAAAGTTTGGTGCACTAGGCTTGACTCATTCACGAGAAATTTCAAAAAAAGTGAAATTTGTTAAATCAATAGTGAAAGCCGGTCGCCGAAACTATGATCACATTTCTTTTCACTGCCATTTCCGCAAATTTTGACCAAATAGGCTGAAATTTGGACCATATGTGCCACAATTCGGGGAATTTTATGTGTTAAAGTTTGGTGCACTAGGCTTGACTAATTCTCGAGAAATTTCAAAAAAAGGTGAAATTTGGTAATTTCAATAGCGAAAGCTGGTCAGCGAAAAAACGTTACATTACATTATCGCCTAAACTCTAACGATAGCGTTGGAGTTCGTGGGTCAACTTTTTACACACGATTTACCCTGAACTTCTGCGTTTACACTCAAAATTTCAACCAATTCCGACAAAAATTAGGAAAGATACAGGACAAGGAAATGTTTGCATTTTTCGGTGACCGGCTTTCACTATTGAAATTACCAAATTTCACTTTTTTTGAAATTTCTCGGGAATGAGTCAAGCCTAGTGCACCAAACTTTAACACATAAAATTCCCCGAATTTTAGCACCTATGATCGAAATTTCAGCCTATTTGGTCAAAATTTGCGGATATGGCAGTAAAAAGAAATGTGATCATTTTTTTGAGACACCCTGTATGTAGTTCTATCAAATTTGCTACTCGCCAAATACCGAAGTTTAGTTTGAGCCAAGGAGCAGCCATAGATAACCACTGAATTGTACGTATTCACAGGGATGCCTACCATCATACTATATCGAATTCAAATTGCCAAGTTTGTACACCATAGCATTTGGTACATTGTAGTAGTTTGTTCAAAGTTTGAATTTGGTAGGCATCCCTGCGTTGCAACATAGCCATAGACGCTCTGTAGCTCATAGACGCCAGCTGTAGACTTTTATGGCCAAAAGTGGGGAGGCGCCTTCTGTGTAGCCATACATGGCTACAGAGCCGAAGATGGCTCTGTAGTCATGAATGACTATGCTTTTGAGGAGCAATCGCCATACATACATGTCTATGGAACCATCTAAAGTTCAGTCGCCATCTATGGCTAACATGCGGTTTTGTAACCATAGATAAACTAACTATCCATAGCCTTATATCGACATCGACGACACATAAGCGTTAAAAGGCTTGTGTCGATATAAGGCTATAGTTTACCTGACTGACAGTGGGCACTTATTCAATTAAAAAACCTACTGTTTGCTTTACGGCAGCAACAGAAATAGAGATTGGGGATGGGCTATATGTATGTTAATCGGTTCTCTAAATTCAAGAGCTATCTAATGATATCAACCACTTCGTCCAGCCACTAGCGAAACGGAGAAACGGATTTGTTTAAATTAGCCATTTTTAGGCAAATATATGTAACGAAGAACGCAGAGAATAAGTAAAAGTCATCCCCTGCACACTTCTGCAAAAATCCGGATCGGTTTTTACCTATTTTTAAGGTTTTTGGATGATTTTCTGGAGACCGACCCAAATTAGGTCAGGTCCTTAAACACAAATTAGGTACACCTACTCTAATCTTTAGCTTAAAATCTGCTAAAGCTTTTGGAAACCGAATTTGGCGTTTCCACTTCTGATATTTAAGAGAAAACGGTATTTAAGAAGCCTTTTTGTCATTTTTTGCTTCTTTTTTACACTAAAATGCTGTCAGGCTATTTTAAATAGCGATTTTTTGCTTCCTTATTGAAAAAATCGTGCTAAAAACGCATTTCCAGGCATTTTGGAGCTTTTTGAATTTTTGGAACCCCTCTGAACGAAACCCCTACGTCTCCAAACACCTCCCCAGGCAGACCCGGACCTGCTACATGTATGTATGGGTAACCCTTCAATCGAGGCTGAGGTGTTACCGTACTTGTAGGTGGAAACGTTCCAGAATGGTAACCTTTCAACTGAGTAACACCTGCGGCTCTATTTATGGAATAGTTCATCCACCCGCCAAAGCGGAGGGGCTTGCAGGGTTCGTGCGGGACCTGGAAAGTCAGGGAGTCATGGAAAAGTCAGGGAATTTAATAAAGGAATTTAATGAAGTCAGGGAATCAGGGAAGTCAGGGAATTTGGAGTCTGGTCAGGGAAAAATTTGATAGCAGCAGAAACATCTCGCCGCCAAATGTTCCTTTCAGAACTTTACACGACAGCCTTTTGAAAATCGGTCTTCTGACTTTATATGCTACTACTTAAATTGAAATTTACCCTCTGAATACCATTTAAATGCGTTTTTCAAAGCCAATTTTTTAAAATTTTCTCATTGGTTGCCGTTTCCTCATTGGTCATGGAAAAGTCAGGGAAAGGTCAAGGAATTTTGCTATACAAAAGCCGCACGAACCCTGGTTTGGCACTTGACTGCATAAAGACAGTTATCACTCGCCAGCTGGTTATTCTGTTTGTTTGAAATTTATATCGCTTTTGTTTTGCGCCACTAAAATTGTTCCGAAGGATATGGTACAGTGGGAAAATTTTGAAATTAAATCCGGTTTAACAACCCGCTTGCCAGAGGCTATACATACTTTGTTTGAGTGGTCTGCGTTACATGTCTGATTGTTTGAGGTTTTAGCTGAGCACTGTTTCGAATCAGTCGCCCGAGAATTTCCGTAAACGGCTTCGGGTCGAGTTTGAACATGAAGAGGCTGCTGGCGACGGCGTTTCGAAGGAATTCTATCAATTGATCACTCAAGAGCTTTTTAACCGGGACTACGGTAGCTCATTAATTTTCTTACTTTAGTTTTAAGCAAAAAAGCGCTCAGTGAGCGACACACAGACCATCCAACAATGAACACTAACATTTTGAATTCCATATTGGTTGACGACGACTCTTTTTTCAAATTTAAAAATGCAAACGTAAACTGACAATGTTTTATATCATTTGAAAACAATTTTTGCAAGATAGTGTCTTTTGGCTTTTAAATTTCATTGAACTTTTGTGTATTTTAATATCAATAAAATGGAACGTGAAGCGCTCAAAACTGAGCATTTCGGACACCATTTGATTTTGCATTTAACCGAAGTGAAGAGTCAGTGTCTGACTGGATCCAGCTTTGGCCCATAGCTCTATATTCTGACCCAAAATTGAAAGTTTGTAACAGGGCTGTAAGTTATCACACTAATACTACTTGATCAGATCAGTTATTATTGAACTGTTGCAAAGGAATTCCCAATTCAACGCTCCGCGCTCGAGATAAGATACTATATGATCGAGTGAAAATCGGCTCACTTGACTATGGGACGAAAATTTAAACTCAAATTTCTTTCTTACTGACGATGGTATGCATTTAAAAAGTTGGGCTTTTAGCACGTTTAGAGTATAGAGATGAATCTTCCGTCCAAAATTATTTTAGAGTAAAAAATAATGTTTGACCAATCTTTGGAGCCCTTAGCTCAACTGGAACTCTCTTCAAATCTCGTTTTAATTTAGAATTTTGTAGCGCTATTCAAGTGCTATATCTTTGTATAAAATAATCAAGATTTAGAGTACATACAGTATACGTACAGTATGTTTCTGAGACAATTGACCTTGAAGGTGCGAAACTGGCTAAAGAGCAGGTTATGTACGTTGAAAGTCAGTTTTCTTAAACACCTACATATACCAAACTCTAGCTCTTGAATAGCAACTGGAGAGTGCTGCATAGGGTACCCCTCCCGATAGTGTGCTCGGGCACACTAACTGGATACAGGTTTTATTTTATGTCATAATAACTGTCCAAAAATTACTACATTACGGTAGCTATAAAGAGGTCTATGTATATTTTTTTGCGGATTTTCAATCTTATTTACCGACACGAGCTCGCAGAAATGCAAACTTTGGCTAACCACAGTCATTCACATGGCAGAAACAGGAATCTGGATTGGAAAATTGCATTTTTGCTTAAAAGTCGTGAAACAACCAGTTTAACGTGATTTCGCTAAGTGCCAGTTACGTACATTCAAGACATATAAATAAACCGTAATTTAGGATTTCTGAAACTCTAAATCGGGTTACTGAAACCCTAATTATGGTTTCTAAAGCCATAAATAGGGTTCCTGAACCCTAATTTGGGTTTCTGAAACCGTAAATAGGGTTCTGGAACCCTAATTAGGGTTTCTGAAACCCTAATTAGGGTTTCTGAAACCGTAAATAGGGTTCCGGGACCCAATTTGGGTCTCTGAAACTCTAATTAGGGTTTTTGAAGCCCTAAATAAGGTTCCGGAACCCTAATTTGGGACTCTGAAACTCTAATTAGGGTCTCTCGTCTGAACCCTAAGTAGGATTCCGGAATCCTACATGTAATTTGGGTTTCGGAAATTGTAAATACATTGTAGGGTTCCGGAGACCGGAGTATGGGTTTCTGAAACTCTAATTAGGGTTTCTGAAGCCCTAAATAGGATTCCGGAACCCTACTATGGGACTCTGAACCAGCCTTGGAGCTTTCTAGGCCAAACTTTTAATTTAGGGTCTGAATACTGGACTTGAGGGCACCAGACTAGGGTCCTATAATTTCGGAAATTTCCCGGGAAATTTCCGAATTTGAGTGTCATTTCCGAATTTTCCATTTTTTTCCGAATTTTCCGAATATGGAATGTTTCATATAAAATCGTAAGTTACACATCCCCGCAAGCGTCTGAAATCGTAGTTTATATAAGCGCGCATGAAACAACACCGATTTTCTTAGCCCAAACCAAGTTAAGTTGCGCAGTTGACGGGTACTGTAAAGTTTATATATTTTTTATTTTATCTACTTGGCTCGATCCAGTTAATTTTTAGCATTCGCACCCTGTGTTTAGTAACTGCTTTGCTTACTGCTTTGTTTCTTGATCACACTGTATTTCTTATTTGTGGTCTATTTTCAGCACATATGCATAGCAAACAGGAAAATGAAAACGAAAACAAATAAAACGTCAATTATATATATATATACAAGTTTGCAACACAAGCCAGGAATTTAAATGATGTTTATGATTACTATAGTTACAGGTACAGCAAATTTATATGGCCACATATTTTATGCTTTAAAGTTTATTTTTATGCTGATTAGAAATTGAAATTAAAATGAGCTCTATAAACGATTTCTTTAATGCACATAGTTTTAATGCAATAGTAGAACTGGTTATACCATGCTACAATACCTTTAAATGGTTTTTTTAAGAAAAATATGGATTTCCGAAAATTTCCGATTTTGCCGTTTTTTGCTTTCCCAAATTTCCGAAAGTTGAATTTCCAAATTTCCGAAATCTGCAAAAAGGCATTTCCGAAATTCGAGATGCCTACACCAGACACTGAATCTTAAATTAAGGTGGCTGAAGCTACTCGAACACGTGTGCGTAATACCAATATTTTTGTTGTTTAGGTATGTTTGTGTATAACGAGAAGACGAAACTTTTCTGGTTTAATTGCGACTGTCACGACTGCCATGCCGAGTACAGCTTAATGGGAGTTCTGTTCGGTCTGGCCATTTACAACGGTATCTTGATAGACCTTCATTTTCCTCTGCTGCTCTACACAAAACTGTTCGGAAAACCTACTCGGCTTGACCATCTGCAACAGTTGGACCCGGTCTGTCTGTCCGTCTGCTCTGCTCTCTGGTCTTCGCAGTGATGAGCTGTTTAGGTGCTGTACAATAGTTTGTGTTGGTTGCTGGAGTTGGAGGAGGACCAAGTGGAGGAAGCGTTCGACTCCAGCTTTCAGATCAGCTACACCGACGGCTACGGAGCTCTGCGAACAGAAGACTTGAAGGAAAACGGTGCTCAACTGCCTCTCACCGGTCAAAATCGTCAGGTGCCTTCTCTTTTAGTCTATCGGCAGTTCTATCTTTTAAACGCAGACATAGTACTGTACATCGGCCGGGGGCCTTACCCCTTTGCTCTTCAGCCAAGGCGAAAGATTTTGGCGACTTGTTGGAAAATCGACCTACCCTCTAGAGATGTTCACGAGCCTAAAAATCACGGCTCGGCTCGGCCGATTGTGAGCTCTATTTAGGTCAGCTCATTTGTGCGCACCTCCAAACTCGCTCGAGCTTTAAATTTGGCGGAAAGCTCGGAAAACTAACACCATAAAATCAATACCTAAAGCTTTTCCTCACTAATTACGTAATTTTGAAATTGAAATTGAAATTGAAATTTTTACTTCCCAGGCACACTACAGAAAAGTACATGAACACAACACAAAATGAAGAAACAAATTAGCAAGTGCAAGGAAGAAGGATTGAATTAAGCCAATTGGCTATTTTAGAACTCAACCCTATCTGTTAGTAAAACGCGAAAGGTCGATCCGACTGACTGCCTGTTGAAAAGCTTTTAAAGATTGAGAGTGCACAATTTCATCTGGCAGGCTATTCCAAATCGGAACAACCCTGCCAGCAAAAACATTATGTCTGACATTAGACCGAGCAGTAGGTACAGAAAGTTGTAATGAATGGCTGCGAGTGGTAGTAGATGGAGAGAGCGAGAAAAATTGCTGATATGGCATGTCGATCAGGCCGTGTAACAGTTTAAAAACGAATACAAGATCAGCTTGTATTCTACGTACATCCAGGTATTGAAGGCCCGTAGCAACTAGACGGACTTCATATGGATGTGCACTTAATCCAGGGATCCGCGAGGTGAAAAACCTCTGGACAGATTCGATCTTCTGCACATTATCTTTGACTAAATACGGAGACCAAACTTGAGTACCATATTCCAACTTAGGGCGGACATAGGTTTTAAACATTTTGACCAGAAAATCGGGATTTTTGATTAAATTTTACACATTTTTCAGTTTGTACCGCGTTCTGGGCTCGGCTCGGCTCGGACCGCGAGCTTTCTAAGCCGGATAAACTCGCTCGATCTGGGCTAGCGAGCCGAGCCGAGCTTTTTCAGGCTTGTGAACATCTCTACTACCCTCATCCTGTCTGACTCTTACCCTCTCCATATTTCTCCGGCCGATGTTTGGATGGTCGCAGTCAATATTCTGGGTGCCATATTGTTTTTGCTCAGCGAAAGTTCGTGTTTATTTGTAGGAGTTCGTAGATCTCTATGTGGACTTTCTTCTCAATCGCAGTGTCAGCTACCAGTTTGAAGCATTTCGGCAAGGTTTTCTCAAAGTCACCGATGAGGATTTTCTGGTCAAACTGTTCGCACCGGATGAAATTGAGGCGGTGGTGTGTGGCGTGAGTGTACGTTTCTTTAGATCTGTTTGTGATTGAAATCGACCGCTTGATTTAGCTCTTTTCAGGAAATTCAATTTTCAGTACCTATAAAACAAACAGATCTGATTGTAGGACTTGGAATTTGACGCATTGGAAAAGAACACCGCATATTTGTATGGCTATGACGCCGATCATCCGACGATAAGGTGTGTGTCACATAGAGTAGGTAGAAAGAGAGATACAGTGACTGATTGTTTGAGAAAGTTCTGGCAAGTAGCGCACAGAATGAGCAAGGAAGAGAAAAAGCTGCTGCTTCAATTCGTCACTGGCTCTGACAGAGTGCCGGTGGGCGGCTTGCCCAAAATCGAGTTTAGTATCGCCAAAAACGGAGAAGATTCTGATCGGTAGTTGAAATTGTTGTATTAGTTTAATTGCTAAATTAGTTAGTGCACTGTTTAGTTTGCCCAGTGCTCACACCTGCTACAACATTTTGCTACTGCCCGAGTACAACACCAGAGAAAGACTAAGTGACCGGCTCTTACAGGCCATCACAAACAGCAAAGGATTTGGGTTGCCGTAACTTGCTCCGCTATACCGGCTCTCATTGTGATGCTGACTTGACTTGCTATTACCCAAGTGCTCTCTTTTGAACCACATGTACTTACACTATTCTAAGGATAAACTGGCCATACAGTGAGAGTGCAGAGAGTTTCAGGTTGCTTACATGAAACCTAAACAGGGCTTTGCGCCTACTGTAGATTAGAAAATAATTTTTGCGGCCAGTTTGAATGAACAAAAGCAAGATCGCGGCCAATGGCAAAGATTGTCAATACTCCTGGCCAGGTGCTACCTTTCACACTAAAACATAACTGAACGTCTTGCACTAACTTTTAATTTCTATACTAACAATCACTAGGACAGACAAGACAAACCGACTACAAACAATTGACAAACGTACTATTGGTCATCAGTCAATAACATATCAGTGTCTAGTTCAGATTTGAACTCCCGCTCACTCACTTCCTTCTGCTTCAGATAGGTTCCAGCAACTATTCCCGAAAACAAAATAGCACCCAGCCACGTGTTGGTACGGAACTTGGACCAGCAATCGCTGCCACAGTTTATATTCACAGTGCCAATCTGAAAGCGAACAAAAACGTAGAACGGAGAAATCTTATTTTTGGTTTTCTTTACTTAATCAACAACAGCTCACAACCAAATAATAACATTTCCTTCACTATTAGTTAACTCTATCATAAGAGACCGTCATATTTTATTGGTAATTAGCTTATAACATTAACATAACAAGTGGCCCCGATCAGAGCCACAATCACAACACATACAGTTTATTCTACCGAAAGGTCATTATATACATGTGCAACAAGTACGTTATATACTATACAGTACGATAAAATCTCAGAATTCGCTCACATCGAGTAGAAATTCTATTATCTAGAGTGGCGTTATCTGGTCTATAATTTACGTGACCTACAGTACGTGCCTTGGTACGTTCGTACCAAAGAGTCAGTTTAAACACAGCACATATCGTGCGCACACAGCGAATAATGTCTGCTGGCAAACGGGGTCCTAGAGCACCATTGAATCGAACAGTATCCCAGTTCCAGGAAAGGCTATTACTTAGTCCTTTTACTGCTCTCTGCATCCGAGTCTGGAGGTCTCTGAATTTTACACATTCTAAGTAAAAATGTTTAGGGTAGTCCCCTCCTTTCAATCCACACGCTACACAATCTGTCACACCATTTTCTGGCAAAATACACCGGAACGGCAACGCTCTGTGTAGTAATTTATAGCTAAATATTCGTTCTTGGCTTGGAAGCTGTTTACATAAAATTTGTGACCAGATCAGGTCCCAGTCCAAATACGGTTCCGAGTCAACGCATGCAACTAATTTGGATCCGAAACTTAACAGACTCCAATGCACTTGCCTGGTGTCAAATTTGACCCAGCTAATTACAGGGAATACCTTGGAAGAGATGTCAAAACATACAAAAAAATTTTTCAAGTAGCCATTGGCTTTAGCGGCTTGCCTACTCGCATGTAGGTATTGGTTTTCAGTTATACCTGGACAAGTACGGTGGACGTGAGGTAAGTTTAGGCCCAGCCAGAATACAAGCTGAGCCCACCACACCCTTCGTTTACTTTCGTCACAACCTACAAAAAGCAAGTAAAGTAACTTCATATAGACAGTCTGCATTCGAAATTTTAAGCGCGGAAGCCGTAGGCCACCATCCACCCATTTGCGACTCAAGGTATCGGTCGAAATAGGCCGCCAAACAGGATAGTCCCATATAAACTTGAGCATTTTTCGCTCGATTTTCTGGATATCACCACTGTCCGGTGGTTCAAATGAAATAATATGATATACCTTTGGTAGCACGTAAGTGCTCACAAATCTAATGCGGTCGAACCAAGTTTGGTGCTGCGCATTGACTCTATCCAATGTTTCAGCTATTGCTACACAAGCTGTCTGCCAGTTCTTTTGGTGCTGATTCGCACCTACAAATACACCAAGAACCTTAATTTGGGCTTTCAAGTAGGCATCAGGGATAGTATCTTTTTGAGAAACATCCAATGTACCCAAGACAAGGGCCTCCGTTTTAGCCGCATTTATTTTGGCTCCTGATGCATGACAGTACCGTTCAATTTCAGTGTCTAAATGCTTTCTGTCCTGGGGATACTGTAGGATAAACAAATTGTCATCCGCATAGGATAGACATTTCAGCTCAGAAACGTCAGAATACAAAGGCATTTTATACCCATGAATTTTTGGGTTTAGCCGTACAGCTTCTAAAAAAGGCTCTGCTTGCAGAACAAATAGCAGCATAGAAACAGGGCAACCTTGGCGGATGCCTCTTGACACAAAAAAAGACCTTGTACAAAGTCCATTACCTCTACCTTCGCCGATGTATCTGTATAGATAGCTGAGATCCAGCGTAAGAAATTCTGACCAAAATTCATGGATTTTAAAACTTGAATCATCCAATTATGATTAACCCGATCGAACGCTTTTTCAAAGTCATATCCAAATAATGTTACACTATCATTTTTCAACTTTACGTACTCTTGTAAGCAGCGCAGAAGAATCAAATTATCAGTCATACTGCGGTTAGCAATTCCACAAGCTTGTGTAACGTACACCAGTTTCGGCATCACCTGCCTCAGTCGGAATGCTAGTATTTTGCTAATTATCTTATAGTCGCAGGTCAGCAAGCTAATTGGTCGCCAATTCTTTAACATTCTTGAATCGTCTTTTTTGTACAGCAAGGATATAACAGCTTCGCTCATAGTACTGGACAAATGGTTAGAAAACCATACAGCATTGAAAACTTCTACCAGGTCTTTACCAAATACGTACCAGAACTTCACATAAAATTCTTTTCCCAGGCCATCGTAACCGGGTGACTTATTATTTTTCATACTGTGGAGAGCACGAATTGCCTCTGGCTCTGATATAAAGCCTTCACATAGTTCCTTATCAGCATCAGTTAGACGCCGGGTTACTTTACTCAATAGAGCCTTCTGAGCATCACAATTAGTGGGCTCATCTGCATAAAGCGCAGCATAGTACTTACATACATACAGTATCAACTATTGCAACTTTGTCGGTCAGTAGTACATGGCCGTCCGTGTCTATTAGACTGGTTATTGTTCTAGCTTGGCCTGATTTTCGTTCAAATTGCTTGTACCATTCGGTACTGCCCCGTTCACAGGCCATTTCCGTTTTTCTAGCTTGTACAAACAGGCCATCTATACGGTACTGCGAGATTTGGGAGAGTTCACGGCGCAAATTGGCGATACGAACTGAGTTATCAGCTCCATCATTTGCCTCCTCGGCTTCTAGGTTAGCAAGAAGCACTTTTACTTCATTCTCTCTGCTTTTTCCAAGCCTTTGCGCTTCTTCTTTACTAAACTTACGAATTATACGTTGAAAGTGAGCTTTGGCAGTATCCCACCATGGCAGCAGGTCAGCGCCAAGTGGTTTTTGCAGTTTCCAGTAGTACCAAAAACGCTCAATTCTCTGCCTTAAAACAGTATTTTCCAAGAGACTATTATTACACTTCCAAAAACTTCGTCCCCATCGAACAAAGTCAGGTTTTTGAAGTTGTACAGAAAGCACAGAATGATCACTTGTCAACGTTTTAGGAGCGTATTCAATTTCTAACAAAAATCGTTGCGTTTCAGGCTTGGCATAGATGCGGTCCAATCGACTACACCCTTTACCAGCTCGGTAGTAACTAAACCTTTTCTCTGTACCATTACGGTCACGCCATACGTCAGAAAAACATTCATTTTGTAGTTCATCAAAAACTGAATTTAGCTTTCGGTCGCCATCCGTTAAGACGCCTGTACGTCGATCTAATAGTGGTTCTACTACACCATTCCAATCTCCAATCAGTATCAAGTTTTCCAAATTTTCAATACGACTTAAAAACTGTTCGGCCCAAACGTCTAGGCCGTTCAGGTGTGAGGCATACACGTTCCAAAGCTCAAACTTAGAATTTCCATACTCAAAACAAAGAGATTGCACCGTGCCGTCTAGAACAGCTGTACAGCTCAATAACTTGACGGTCTGATCCTTTACAAAGAAGGCAGTACCTTCTGAATTTACAGCACCATTATTCCAAAATATTTTGCCCAAATAGGCACGTTCAATTTTTGCTTTCAGTTCTGGAGACGGATTATGAATTTCTTGTAGAGCAATTATGTCATAATTAGAAATTTCGTCCAGAATAAACTGCCATTTACGATCAAATGCATGACCTGTCAGGCCGTTCACATTATAAGAAGCAATCTTTAGAAAGACCATAATACTTAGCGCGGTTTTTGCGGCTTCCCTGAATTTTTCGTTTCCTTCACCTGCCTCGCACCCTTTTCACTCACCAATGAGTTACTTCGACCTCTGTTTGAGGACACAGAGTTACTTCTGGTAATCGGTTTTTTCTTCTGCTGTGCAGCAGGTTTGGTTCTCTTGGCAGGAGGGTGTTCACTGCTCAGTCCACGTTTACGTATAGCCGATTCAGGCTCATCTACGTCCACCAACTCGTCGGCCTCCTCGGCAGAGGACGCAGACAGCGTTTGGTCAATCACGTGCTCAGGATCTTTATCTGGTCCCAACATTTGCTCAGAGTCGGCTACAGTACTAGATCTAGGCGCCTCTCTAGTCAACACGTCATCTACAGGAGCGGGCTCAACAAACATGCTATGGTCTATCTGATTTACAGAACTGTGTGGGCTGAGCGCCGGAAATTCCTCGTTGTCGAACAACTGTATCCCTGGGCAGGTCCACGAGGTGTACCCTTCTTTCCACATTTGCCACACGGTGCTTTACACTCACGTACAAAATGTCCGTTCTTTTGACAGTTGAAACATTTTAGACTCTCTTTTTGGCCTTCATACTTTGCGAAACATTTACAACCAGCAACGTACAGTACTCTGGGAATTACTTTGGCCGGTTGGCCCTGGAAAAACACATGACGTATTCCGTTCTCAATTCCAGACAGTTCTGGCGGGTCAGAGTATTTGCAACGATAGACGTGTTTCGCGTTGCCAAATTGACTCATTTTAATCAGCAAATCATCATCAGCAATTTGCGCACCTAAGCCAAACACGGAAACTCGCAAGGAATTCTCGCGTGCCTTTTGTTTTTCTGCCTCAATCATAGACCAGATGGCCCCAATTGCGTCGCAGGGCTCAAACACTGCCTGCTTCTCTAGGTCAGCGGCGGCGCACTCTACCTCTATGCAATCGATCGATTGCAATGCACTCAACACACTGCACTTTAGCGCATGGCTCTTGGCCACTAACAAGAAACCGGGCAACTCGCCCCATGTCTGCACGCTTTGCAGAACATCAGACAAAGGCAACTCGTTCACAGATAAATGAACAGCCAATTTTGGAATAACGTCAGCAATCTGCGGAACAAATCCGGCAGTAGTTCTGTCCGAAATCGGACGCAAGTAGACAGAGCAGTCATACTTAGTTTCCCAGTTTTCACCGAGAGCTTTAGACAAATTTTTCCTACGCTCAACTGCAACGTTTGCAGCTGCCATCATACACAGAGCTGGCTAAGCCTGTCGCACACGCACAAGAAGCACGTAGCCGGCTAGCACAACTACGAAAAAGCAACGAACCTTACTTGAGCTGAAATTTCTCCAACGAATTGGAAGCTCGGAGCAACCGGTAGCCCTTTGTGCCGTCTGGATAGCCAAGCATGTACGTCTTTTCTGCACGTGGACTCAGTTTAGACGACCGTTCTATCATAAGAGACCGTCATCATGTCATCGGAGCGACCGAACAGATGCACATTACATAAAGAGACAGTTAAAGCCAACTTGAAACATTGGTCAGACGGGTTACCTGCCAGGCAAGCTGAGCAGCAGTGGCCGAGAGTCCGAGATAGTAGGGCCAAGTTTGATGGCAGATGAGACCAGTGACTCACAGACAAGACACCATGGCCGCCGCGAACCCGCTTAGCCACAACTTGGTCCTCCCTCCAAAAAACAGCGCTGTCAACTTGACAGGATAGTAGATAGGCACTTTGAAATATGGTACATCCTAGATGAGCTTGAAATATGGCAATGCACCATTCTGGATTTTTTACATTCGTGCTGCATCCAGATTCCAGAATGGGTTCGAAATATGGTACATCCTAGATGAGCTTGAAATATGGCAATGCACCATTTTGGATTTTTTACATTTGTCCTGCAGCCAGGTTCCAGAATGGGTTTGAAACATGGTACCTCCTGAATGAGCTTGAAGTAGGGTGCAGCACAATTTCTAAAGAATCCACAATGCAATAGAGGTATGACAGTCTATGATTCCAGTAATCTGGACATAGCCAACATCATATTTGGCTTACTAATCTCAGCCAGATTCCAGAACGGGTTTGAAATATGGTACATCCTAGATGAGCTTGAAATATGGCAATGCACCATTCTGGATTTTTTACATTTGTGCTGCAGCCAGATTCTAGAATGGGTTCGAAATATGGTACATCCTAGATGAGCTTGAAATATGGCAATGCACCATTCTGGATTTTTTACATTCGTCCTGCAGCCAGATTCCAGAACAGGTTTGAAACATGGTACCTCCTGGATGAGCTTGAAGTAGGGTGCAGCACAATTTCTAAAGAATCCACAATGCAATAGAGGTATGACAGTCTATGATTCCAGTAATCTGGACATAGCCAACATCATATTTGGCTTACTAATCTCAGCCAGATTCCAGAATGGGTTTGAAATATGGTACATCCTAGATGAGCTTGAAATATGGCAATGCACCATTCCGGATTATTTACATTCATCCTGCAGCCAGATTCCAGAACAGGTTTGAAACATGGTACCTCCTGGATGAGCTTGAAGTAGGGTGCAGCACAATTTCTAAAGAATCCACAATGCAATAGAGGTATGACAGTCTATGATTCCAGTAATCTGGACATAGCCAACATCATATTTGGCTTACTAATCTCAGCCAGATTCCAGAAAAGGTTTGAAATATGGTACATCCTAGATGAGCTTGAAATATGGCAATGCACCATTCTGGATTTTTTACATTTGTCCTGCAGCCAGATTCCAGAACAGGTTTGAAACATGGTACCTCCTGGATGAGCTTGAAGTAGGGTGCAGCACAATTTCTAAAGAATCCACAATGCAATAGAGGTCCGATCCGATGTGCGGGGGGGGGCTTTTACAGCCCTACGCTCAGACCTTGCGATCCATTGCGCAACCCCCGTGTTTCGTCATCTCGGACGTTTCCCTTCTATCACTGCCAAGCCACTCTAGCCATGCTGTTGGGCGCCAGGTTACTAAGAGAGCGCCTGGCGCATTGACGTCATAGTGCTGACAGCGTCCACTGCCCGGCCGAAGAGGACTAAACCGGTCCCTGTGTCGTCTCAGCCAGCACTTGACGTCATTGCTCTTTCTCCAAGTTGGCATGCTGTAGGAGCGGCTTCGGTGCTATGGCAGATCCAGTTGGTTCCCATTTTACCTACTCGCTGTAACCAGCTTTCGGTGGCCTGGGTGGAGCGTTGTGCCGACGACCAACTCTTTGCAGCAAGAAACTTGCCACGCCGAGAGGATGAACCACTACAACCACTAGGGATGCAGCGGCCGCCGTGACTCAGAGGCAGCGAGCTACCCACTGAGCCACTGACGCGGCATGCAATAGAGGTATGACAGTCTATGATTCCAGTAATCTGGACATAGCCAACATCATATTTGGCTTACTAATCTCAGCCAGATTCCAGAATGGGTTTGAAATATGGTACATCCTAGATGAGCTTGAAATATGGCAATGCACCATTCTTGATTTTTTACATTCATCCTGCAGCCAGATTCCAGAACAGGTTTGAAACATGGTACCTCCTGGATGAGCTTGAAGTAGGGTGCAGCACAATTTCTAAAGAATCCACAATGCAATAGAGGTATGACAGTCTATGATTCCAGTAATCTGGACATAGCCAACATCATATTTGGCTTACTAATCTCAGCCAGATTCCAGAACGGGTTTGAAATATGGTACATCCTAGATGAGCTTGAAATATGGCAATGCACCATTCTGGATTTTTTACATTTGTCCTGCAGCCAGATTCCAGAACAGGTTTGAAACATGGTACCTCCTGGATGAGCTTGAAGTAGGGTGCAGCACAATTTCTAAAGAATCCACAATGCAATAGAGGTATGACAGTCTATGATTCCAGTAATCTGGACATAGCCAACATCATATTTGGCTTACTAATCTCAGCCAGATTCCAGAATGGGTTTGAAATATGGTACATCCCTAGATGAGCTTGAAATATGGCAATGCACCATTCTGGATTTTTTTACATTCGTCCTGCAGCCAGATTCCAGAACAGGTTTGAAACATGGTACCTCCTGGATGAGCTTGAAGTAGGGTGCAGCACAATTTCTAAAGAATCCACAATGCAATAGAGGTATGACAGTCTATGATTCCAGTAATCTGGACATAGCCAACATCATATTTGGCTTACTAATCTCAGCCAGATTCCAGAATGGGTTTGAAATATGGTACATCCTAGATGAGCTTGAAATATGGCAATGCACCATTCTGGATTTTTTACATTTGTGCTGCAGCCAGATTCTAGAATGGGTTCGAAATATGGTACATCCTAGATGAGCTTGAAATATGGCAATGCACCATTCTGGATTTTTTACATTCGTCCTGCAGCCAGATTCCAGAACAGGTTTGAAACATGGTACCTCCTGGATGAGCTTGAAGTAGGGTGCAGCACAATTTCTAAAGAATCCACTATGCAATAGAGGTATGACAGTCTATGATTCCAGTAATCTGGACATAGCCAACATCATATTTGGCTTACTAATCTCAGCCAGATTCCAGAATGGGTTTGAAATATGGTACATCATAGATGAGCTTGAAATATGGCACTGCACCATTCTGGATTTTTTACATTTGTGCTGCAGCCAGATTCTAGAATGGGTTCGAAATATGGTACATCCTAGATGAGCTTGAAATATGGCAATGCACCATTCTGGATTTTTTACATTTGTCCTGCAGCCAGATTCCAGAACAGGTTTGAAACATGTTACCTCCTGGATGAGCTTGAAGTAGGGTGCAGCACAATTTCTAAACAATCCACAATGCAATAGAGGTATGACAGTCTATGATTCCAGTAATCTGGACATAGCCAACATCATATTTGGCTTACTAATCTCAGCCAGATTCCAGAATGGGTTTGAAATATGGTACATCCTAGATGAGCTTGAAATATGGCAATGCACCATTCTGGATTTTTTACATTCGTGCTGCAGCCAGATTCTAGAATGGGTTCGAAATATGGTACATCCTAGATGAGCTTGAAATATGGCAATGCACCATTCTGGATTTTTTACATTCGTCCTGCAGCCAGATTCCAGAACAGGTTTGAAACATGGTACCTCCTGGATGAGCTTGAAGTAGGGTGCAGCACAATTTCTAAAGAATCCACAATGCAATAGAGGTATGACAGTCTATGATTCCAGTAATCTGGACATAGCCAACATCATATTTGGCTTACTAATCTCAGCCAGATTCCAGAATGGGTTTGAAATATGGTACATCCTAGATGAGCTTGAAATATGGCAATGCACCATTCTGGATTTTTTACATTTGTGCTGCAGCCAGATTCTAGAATGGGTTCGAAATATGGTACATCCTAGATGAGCTTGAAATATGGCAATGCACCATTCTGGATTTTTTACATTCATCCTGCAGCCAGATTCCAGAACAGGTTTGAAGCATGGTACCTCCTGGATGAGCTTGAAGTAGGGTGCAGCACAATTTCTAAAGAATCCACAATGCAATAGAGGTATGACAGTCTATGATTCCAGTAATCTGGACATAGCCCACATCATATTTGGCTTACTAATCTCAGCCAGATTCCAGAACGGGTTTGAAATATGGTACATCCTAGATGAGCTTGAAATATGGCAATGCACCATTCTGGATTTTTTACATTCGTCCTGTAGCCAGATTCCAGAACAGGTTTGAAACATGGTACCTCCTGGATGAGCTTGAAGTAGGGTGCAGCACAATTTCTAAAGAATCCACAATGCAATAGAGGTATGACAGTCTATGATTCCAGTAATCTGGACATAGCCAACATCATATTTGGCTTACTAATCTCAGCCAGATTCCAGAATGGGTTTGAAATATGGTACATCCTAGATGAGCTTGAAATATGGCAAAGCACCATTCCAGATTATTTACATTCATCCTGCAGCCAGATTCCAGAACAGGTTTGAAACATGGTACCTCCTGGATGAGCTTGAAGTAGGGTGCAGCACAATTTCTAAAGAATCCACAATGCAATAGAGGTATGACAGTCTATGATTCCAGTAATCTGGACATAGCCAACATCATATTTGGCTTACTAATCTCAGCCAGATTCCAGAACGGGTTTGAAATATGGTACATCCTAGATGAGCTTGAAATATGGCAATGCACCATTCTGGATTTTTTACATTTGTGCTGCAGCCAGATTCTAGAATGGGTTCGAAATATGTACATCCTAGATGAGCTTGAAATATGGCAATGCACCATTCTGGATTTTTTACATTCGTCCTGCAGCCAGATTCCAGAACAGGTTTGAAACATGGTACCTCCTGGATGAGCTTGAAGTAGGGTGCAGCACAATTTCTAAAGAATCCACAATGCAATAGAGGTATGACAGTCTATGATTCCAGTAATCTGGACATAGCCAACATCATATTTGGCTTACTAATCTCAGCCAGATTCCAGAACGGGTTTGAAATATGGTACATCCTAGATGAGCTTGAAATATGGCAATGCACCATTCTGGATTTTTTACATTCGTCCTGCAGCCAGATTCCAGAACAGGTTTGAAACATGGTACCTCCTGGATGAGCTTGAAGTAGGGTGCAGCACAATTTCTAAAGAATCCACAATGCAATAGAGGTATGACAGTCTATGATTCCAGTAATCTGTACATAGCCAACATCATATTTGGCTTACTAATCTCAGCCAGATTCCAGAACGGGTTTGAAATATGGTACATCCTAGATGAGCTTGAAATATGGCAATGCACCATTCTGGATTTTTTACATTCGTGCTGCAGCCAGATTCTAGAATGGGTTCGAAATATGGTACATCCTAGATGAGCTTGAAATATGGCAATGCACCATTCTGGATTTTTTACATTCATCCTGCAGCCAGATTCCAGAACAGGTTTGAAACATGGTACCTCCTGAATGAGCTTGAAGTAGGGTGCAGCACAATTTCTAAAGAATCCGCAATGCAATAGAGGTATGACAGTCTATGATTCCAGTAATCTGGACATAGCCAACATCATATTTGGCTTACTAATCTCAGCCAGATTCCAGAACGGGTTTGAAATATGGTACATCCTAGATGAGCTTGAAATATGGCAATGCACCATTCTGGATTTTTTACATTCATGCTGCAGCCAGATTCTAGAATGGGTTTGAAATATGGTACATCCTAGATGAGCTTGAAATATGGCAATGCACCATTCTGGATTTTTTACATTCATCCTGCAGCCAGATTCCAGAACAGGTTTGAAACATGGTACCTCCTGGATGAGCTTGAAGTAGGGTGCAGCACAATTTCTAAAGAATCCACAATGCAATAGAGGTATGACAGTCTATGATTCCAGTAATCTGGACATAGCCAACATCATATTTGGCTTACTAATCTTAGCCAGATTCCAGAACGGGTTTGAAATATGGTACATCATAGATGAGCTTGAAATATGGCAATGCACCATTCTGGATTTTTTACATTTGTGCTGCAGCCAGATTCTAGAATGGGTTCGAAATATGGTACATCCTAGATGAGCTTGAAATATGGCAATGCACCATTCTGGATTTTTTACATTTGTCCTGCAGCCAGATTCCAGAACAGGTTTGAAACATGTTACCTCCTGGATGAGCTTGAAGTAGGGTGCAGCACAATTTCTAAACAATCCACAATGCAATAGAGGTATGACAGTCTATGATTCCAGTAATCTGGACATAGCCAACATCATATTTGGCTTACTAATCTCAGCCAGATTCCAGAATGGGTTTGAAATATGGTACATCCTAGATGAGCTTGAAATATGGCAATGCACCATTCTGGATTTTTTACATTCGTGCTGCAGCCAGATTCTAGAATGGGTTCGAAATATGGTACATCCTAGATGAGCTTGAAATATGGCAATGCACCATTCTGGATTTTTTACATTTGTCCTGCAGCCAGATTCCAGAACAGGTTTGAAACATGGTACCTCCTGGATGAGCTTGAAGTAGGGTGCAGCACAATTTCTAAAGAATCCACAATGCAATAGAGGTATGACAGTCTATGATTCCAGTAATCTGGACAGAGGCGGTGTCTGAAGCGCAGTGGTTGTGAGCCCTCCTAGAAAACATCGGACATCGGCAAACCAAGCCAACCCCGATTTACGAAGATAATCGGTCAGCCGTTGCATTGGCAACCAATCCTCTCTCACACCAGCGAACAAAGCACATAGATGTAAAGGTCAAGTTCGTACAAAGCTATGTGGCCGCTGGACATGTGAAGATTCTACCGATACCCACCGATCAGCAGCTGGCTGATCCCCTTACTAAACCACTCCCATTCCCAGCCTTTCAGCGCTTCATACAGGAGGTGGGTTTGGGGGCAACTAACCTTTGAGGTCTGAGGCCTGGGCCTTACCTTAAGTAATTCAGTAAACTGTTCTTTTTTGCAAAAGTAACTTACCGTTGTGTGTCTTGTTTTGTCTTGTGTACTGCTTTCCATTAGAGTCGAAATTTCAGTATATTTCGGTTTTTTTGTAGTCTTCAGGTTCAGTTTCTCTAAAACAGTGCAATAGTTATCTATAATACTGTAGTGTATTTGTATACCTCTTTCTAGACAGTGATTGGTCTATATTCTTTCTTGCAGCCAGATTCCAGAACGGGTTTGAAATATGGCACATCCTGGAGGTGCTTGAAGTAGGGTGCAGCACAATTTGCATTGCCAATCCCTATTCTGGCTGTCACCACACTATCTATGCAACCTCCTAAAATGCAGCTCCTTGTGATGACTGTGCAGCCCACAGTAACTACTCCTCAGAATCAACTGGCTGCACAAACCACACACTAGATTAGTCACAGCACAACTCCCAAGTTGGCATTTGCATTGCCAATCCCTATTCTGGATGTCATCACACTGTCTATGCAACAACTTAAAATGCAGTTGCTTGTGGTGACTGTGCAGCCCACAGTAACTACTCCCTGCAGCCAGATTCCAGAACGGGTTTGAAATATGGCACATCCTGGATGAGCTTGAAGTAGGGTGCAGCACAATTTTCTATATTCATGCTGCAGCCAGATTCCAGAACGGGTTTGAAACATGGTACCTTCTGGATGAGCTTGAAGTAGGGTGCAGCACAATTTCTAAAGAATCCACAGTGCAATAGAGGTATGACAGTCCATGATTCCAGTAATCTGGACATAGCCAACATCACATTTGGCTTACTAATCTCTGATTTGTATCCCTTCAGAATGGACGGATAGTAGATAGGCACTTGAAATAATGCAATGCACCATTCTGGATTTTTTACATTCGTGCTGCAGCCAGATTCCAGAACGGGTTTGAAATATGGTACATCCTGGAGGTGCTTGAAGTAGGGTGCAGCACAATTTGCATTGCCAATCCCTATTCTGGCTGTCACCACACTATCTATGCAACCTCCTAAAATGCAGCTCCTTGTGATGACTGTGCAGCCCACAGTAACTACTCCTCAGAATCAACTGGCTGCACAAACCACACACTAGATTAGTCACAGCACAACTCCCAAGTTGGCATTTGCATTGCCAATCCCTATTCTGGATGTCATCACACTGTCTATGCAACAACTTAAAATGCAGTTGCTTGTGGTGACTGTGCAGCCCACAGTAACTACTCCCTGCAGCCAGATTCCAGAACGGGTTTGAAATATGGCACATCCTGGATGAGCTTGAAGTAGGGTGCAGCACAATTTTCTATATTCATGCTGCAGCCAGATTCCAGAACGGGTTTGAAACATGGTACCTTCTGGATGAGCTTGAAGTAGGGTGCAGCACAATTTCTAAAGAATCCACAGTGCAATAGAGGTATGACAGTCCATGATTCCAGTAATCTGGACATAGCCAACATCACATTTGGCTTACTAATCTCTGATTTGTATCCCTTCAGAATGGACGGATAGTAGATAGGCACTTGAAATAATGCAATGCACCATTCTGGATTTTTTACATTCGTGCTGCAGCCAGATTCCAGAACGGGTTTGAAATATGGTACATCCTGGAGGTGCTTGAAGTAGGGTGCAGCACAATTTGCATTGCCAATCCCTATTCTGGCTGTCACCACACTATCTATGCAACCTCCTAAAATGCAGCTCCTTGTGATGACTGTGCAGCCCACAGTAACTACTCCTCAGAATCAACTGGCTGCACAAACCACACACTAGATTAGTCACAGCACAACTCCCAAGTTGGCATTTGCATTGCCAATCCCTATTCTGGATGTCATCACACTGTCTATGCAACAACTTAAAATGCAGTTGCTTGTGGTGACTGTGCAGCCCACAGTAACTACTCCCTGCAGCCAGATTCCAGAACGGGTTTGAAATATGGCACATCCTGGATGAGCTTGAAGTAGGGTGCAGCACAATTTTCTATATTCATGCTGCAGCCAGATTCCAGAACGGGTTTGAAACATGGTACCTTCTGGATGAGCTTGAAGTAGGGTGCAGCACAATTTCTAAAGAATCCACAGTGCAATAGAGGTATGACAGTCCATGATTCCAGTAATCTGGACATAGCCAACATCACATTTGGCTTACTAATCTCTGATTTGTATCCCTTCAGAATGGACGGATAGTAGATAGGCACTTGAAATAATGCAATGCACCATTCTGGATTTTTTACATTCGTGCTGCAGCCAGATTCCAGAACGGGTTTGAAATATGGTACATCCTGGAGGTGCTTGAAGTAGGGTGCAGCACAATTTGCATTGCCAATCCCTATTCTGGCTGTCACCACACTATCTATGCAACCTCCTAAAATGCAGCTCCTTGTGATGACTGTGCAGCCCACAGTAACTACTCCTCAGAATCAACTGGCTGCACAAACCACACACTAGATTAGTCACAGCACAACTCCCAAGTTGGCATTTGCATTGCCAATCCCTATTCTGGATGTCATCACACTGTCTATGCAACAACTTAAAATGCAGTTGCTTGTGGTGACTGTGCAGCCCACAGTAACTACTCCCTGCAGCCAGATTCCAGAACGGGTTTGAAATATGGCACATCCTGGATGAGCTTGAAGTAGGGTGCAGCACAATTTTCTATATTCATGCTGCAGCCAGATTCCAGAACGGGTTTGAAACATGGTACCTTCTGGATGAGCTTGAAGTAGGGTGCAGCACAATTTCTAAAGAATCCACAGTGCAATAGAGGTATGACAGTCCATGATTCCAGTAATCTGGACATAGCCAACATCACATTTGGCTTACTAATCTCTGATTTGTATCCCTTCAGAATGGACGGATAGTAGATAGGCACTTGAAATAATGCAATGCACCATTCTGGATTTTTTACATTCGTGCTGCAGCCAGATTCCAGAACGGGTTTGAAATATGGTACATCCTGGAGGTGCTTGAAGTAGGGTGCAGCACAATTTGCATTGCCAATCCCTATTCTGGCTGTCACCACACTATCTATGCAACCTCCTAAAATGCAGCTCCTTGTGATGACTGTGCAGCCCACAGTAACTACTCCTCAGAATCAACTGGCTGCACAAACCACACACTAGATTAGTCACAGCACAACTCCCAAGTTGGCATTTGCATTGCCAATCCCTATTCTGGATGTCATCACACTGTCTATGCAACAACTTAAAATGCAGTTGCTTGTGGTGACTGTGCAGCCCACAGTAACTACTCCCTGCAGCCAGATTCCAGAACGGGTTTGAAATATGGCACATCCTGGATGAGCTTGAAGTAGGGTGCAGCACAATTTTCTATATTCATGCTGCAGCCAGATTCCAGAACGGGTTTGAAACATGGTACCTTCTGGATGAGCTTGAAGTAGGGTGCAGCACAATTTCTAAAGAATCCACAGTGCAATAGAGGTATGACAGTCCATGATTCCAGTAATCTGGACATAGCCAACATCACATTTGGCTTACTAATCTCTGATTTGTATCCCTTCAGAATGGACGGATAGTAGATAGGCACTTGAAATAATGCAATGCACCATTCTGGATTTTTTACATTCGTGCTGCAGCCAGATTCCAGAACGGGTTTGAAATATGGTACATCCTGGAGGTGCTTGAAGTAGGGTGCAGCACAATTTGCATTGCCAATCCCTATTCTGGCTGTCACCACACTATCTATGCAACCTCCTAAAATGCAGCTCCTTGTGATGACTGTGCAGCCCACAGTAACTACTCCTCAGAATCAACTGGCTGCACAAACCACACACTAGATTAGTCACAGCACAACTCCCAAGTTGGCATTTGCATTGCCAATCCCTATTCTGGATGTCATCACACTGTCTATGCAACAACTTAAAATGCAGTTGCTTGTGGTGACTGTGCAGCCCACAGTAACTACTCCCTGCAGCCAGATTCCAGAACGGGTTTGAAATATGGCACATCCTGGAGGTGCTTGAAGTAGGGTGCAGCACAATTTGCATTGCCAATCCCTATTCTGGCTGTCACCACACTATCTATGCAACCTCCTAAAATGCAGCTCCTTGTGATGACTGTGCAGCCCACAGTAACTACTCCTCAGAATCAACTGGCTGCACAAACCACACACTAGATTAGTCACAGCACAACTCCCAAGTTGGCATTTGCATTGCCAATCCCTATTCTGGATGTCATCACACTGTCTATGCAACAACTTAAAATGCAGTTGCTTGTGGTGACTGTGCAGCCCACAGTAACTACTCCCTGCAGCCAGATTCCAGAACGGGTTTGAAATATGGCACATCCTGGATGAGCTTGAAGTAGGGTGCAGCACAATTTTCTATATTCATGCTGCAGCCAGATTCCAGAACGGGTTTGAAACATGGTACCTTCTGGATGAGCTTGAAGTAGGGTGCAGCACAATTTCTAAAGAATCCACAGTGCAATAGAGGTATGACAGTCCATGATTCCAGTAATCTGGACATAGCCAACATCACATTTGGCTTACTAATCTCTGATTTGTATCCCTTCAGAATGGACGGATAGTAGATAGGCACTTGAAATAATGCAATGCACCATTCTGGATTTTTTACATTCGTGCTGCAGCCAGATTCCAGAACGGGTTTGAAATATGGTACATCCTGGAGGTGCTTGAAGTAGGGTGCAGCACAATTTGCATTGCCAATCCCTATTCTGGCTGTCACCACACTATCTATGCAACCTCCTAAAATGCAGCTCCTTGTGATGACTGTGCAGCCCACAGTAACTACTCCTCAGAATCAACTGGCTGCACAAACCACACACTAGATTAGTCACAGCACAACTCCCAAGTTGGCATTTGCATTGCCAATCCCTATTCTGGATGTCATCACACTGTCTATGCAACAACTTAAAATGCAGTTGCTTGTGGTGACTGTGCAGCCCACAGTAACTACTCCCTGCAGCCAGATTCCAGAACGGGTTTGAAATATGGCACATCCTGGATGAGCTTGAAGTAGGGTGCAGCACAATTTTCTATATTCATGCTGCAGCCAGATTCCAGAACGGGTTTGAAACATGGTACCTTCTGGATGAGCTTGAAGTAGGGTGCAGCACAATTTCTAAAGAATCCACAGTGCAATAGAGGTATGACAGTCCATGATTCCAGTAATCTGGACATAGCCAACATCACATTTGGCTTACTAATCTCTGATTTGTATCCCTTCAGAATGGACGGATAGTAGATAGGCACTTGAAATAATGCAATGCACCATTCTGGATTTTTTACATTCGTGCTGCAGCCAGATTCCAGAACGGGTTTGAAATATGGTACATCCTGGAGGTGCTTGAAGTAGGGTGCAGCACAATTTGCATTGCCAATCCCTATTCTGGCTGTCACCACACTATCTATGCAACCTCCTAAAATGCAGCTCCTTGTGATGACTGTGCAGCCCACAGTAACTACTCCTCAGAATCAACTGGCTGCACAAACCACACACTAGATTAGTCACAGCACAACTCCCAAGTTGGCATTTGCATTGCCAATCCCTATTCTGGATGTCATCACACTGTCTATGCAACAACTTAAAATGCAGTTGCTTGTGGTGACTGTGCAGCCCACAGTAACTACTCCCTGCAGCCAGATTCCAGAACGGGTTTGAAATATGGCACATCCTGGATGAGCTTGAAGTAGGGTGCAGCACAATTTTCTATATTCATGCTGCAGCCAGATTCCAGAACGGGTTTGAAACATGGTACCTTCTGGATGAGCTTGAAGTAGGGTGCAGCACAATTTCTAAAGAATCCACAGTGCAATAGAGGTATGACAGTCCATGATTCCAGTAATCTGGACATAGCCAACATCACATTTGGCTTACTAATCTCTGATTTGTATCCCTTCAGAATGGACGGATAGTAGATAGGCACTTGAAATAATGCAATGCACCATTCTGGATTTTTTACATTCGTGCTGCAGCCAGATTCCAGAACGGGTTTGAAATATGGTACATCCTGGAGGTGCTTGAAGTAGGGTGCAGCACAATTTGCATTGCCAATCCCTATTCTGGCTGTCACCACACTATCTATGCAACCTCCTAAAATGCAGCTCCTTGTGATGACTGTGCAGCCCACAGTAACTACTCCTCAGAATCAACTGGCTGCACAAACCACACACTAGATTAGTCACAGCACAACTCCCAAGTTGGCATTTGCATTGCCAATCCCTATTCTGGATGTCATCACACTGTCTATGCAACAACTTAAAATGCAGTTGCTTGTGGTGACTGTGCAGCCCACAGTAACTACTCCCTGCAGCCAGATTCCAGAACGGGTTTGAAATATGGCACATCCTGGAGGTGCTTGAAGTAGGGTGCAGCACAATTTGCATTGCCAATCCCTATTCTGGCTGTCACCACACTATCTATGCAACCTCCTAAAATGCAGCTCCTTGTGATGACTGTGCAGCCCACAGTAACTACTCCTCAGAATCAACTGGCTGCACAAACCACACACTAGATTAGTCACAGCACAACTCCCAAGTTGGCATTTGCATTGCCAATCCCTATTCTGGATGTCATCACACTGTCTATGCAACAACTTAAAATGCAGTTGCTTGTGGTGACTGTGCAGCCCACAGTAACTACTCCCTGCAGCCAGATTCCAGAACGGGTTTGAAATATGGCACATCCTGGATGAGCTTGAAGTAGGGTGCAGCACAATTTTCTATATTCATGCTGCAGCCAGATTCCAGAACGGGTTTGAAACATGGTACCTTCTGGATGAGCTTGAAGTAGGGTGCAGCACAATTTCTAAAGAATCCACAGTGCAATAGAGGTATGACAGTCCATGATTCCAGTAATCTGGACATAGCCAACATCACATTTGGCTTACTAATCTCTGATTTGTATCCCTTCAGAATGGACGGATAGTAGATAGGCACTTGAAATAATGCAATGCACCATTCTGGATTTTTTACATTCGTGCTGCAGCCAGATTCCAGAACGGGTTTGAAATATGGTACATCCTGGAGGTGCTTGAAGTAGGGTGCAGCACAATTTGCATTGCCAATCCCTATTCTGGCTGTCACCACACTATCTATGCAACCTCCTAAAATGCAGCTCCTTGTGATGACTGTGCAGCCCACAGTAACTACTCCTCAGAATCAACTGGCTGCACAAACCACACACTAGATTAGTCACAGCACAACTCCCAAGTTGGCATTTGCATTGCCAATCCCTATTCTGGATGTCATCACACTGTCTATGCAACAACTTAAAATGCAGTTGCTTGTGGTGACTGTGCAGCCCACAGTAACTACTCCCTGCAGCCAGATTCCAGAACGGGTTTGAAATATGGCACATCCTGGATGAGCTTGAAGTAGGGTGCAGCACAATTTTCTATATTCATGCTGCAGCCAGATTCCAGAACGGGTTTGAAACATGGTACCTTCTGGATGAGCTTGAAGTAGGGTGCAGCACAATTTCTAAAGAATCCACAGTGCAATAGAGGTATGACAGTCCATGATTCCAGTAATCTGGACATAGCCAACATCACATTTGGCTTACTAATCTCTGATTTGTATCCCTTCAGAATGGACGGATAGTAGATAGGCACTTGAAATAATGCAATGCACCATTCTGGATTTTTTACATTCGTGCTGCAGCCAGATTCCAGAACGGGTTTGAAATATGGTACATCCTGGAGGTGCTTGAAGTAGGGTGCAGCACAATTTGCATTGCCAATCCCTATTCTGGCTGTCACCACACTATCTATGCAACCTCCTAAAATGCAGCTCCTTGTGATGACTGTGCAGCCCACAGTAACTACTCCTCAGAATCAACTGGCTGCACAAACCACACACTAGATTAGTCACAGCACAACTCCCAAGTTGGCATTTGCATTGCCAATCCCTATTCTGGATGTCATCACACTGTCTATGCAACAACTTAAAATGCAGTTGCTTGTGGTGACTGTGCAGCCCACAGTAACTACTCCCTGCAGCCAGATTCCAGAACGGGTTTGAAATATGGCACATCCTGGATGAGCTTGAAGTAGGGTGCAGCACAATTTTCTATATTCATGCTGCAGCCAGATTCCAGAACGGGTTTGAAACATGGTACCTTCTGGATGAGCTTGAAGTAGGGTGCAGCACAATTTCTAAAGAATCCACAGTGCAATAGAGGTATGACAGTCCATGATTCCAGTAATCTGGACATAGCCAACATCACATTTGGCTTACTAATCTCTGATTTGTATCCCTTCAGAATGGACGGATAGTAGATAGGCACTTGAAATAATGCAATGCACCATTCTGGATTTTTTACATTCGTGCTGCAGCCAGATTCCAGAACGGGTTTGAAATATGGTACATCCTGGAGGTGCTTGAAGTAGGGTGCAGCACAATTTGCATTGCCAATCCCTATTCTGGCTGTCACCACACTATCTATGCAACCTCCTAAAATGCAGCTCCTTGTGATGACTGTGCAGCCCACAGTAACTACTCCTCAGAATCAACTGGCTGCACAAACCACACACTAGATTAGTCACAGCACAACTCCCAAGTTGGCATTTGCATTGCCAATCCCTATTCTGGATGTCATCACACTGTCTATGCAACAACTTAAAATGCAGTTGCTTGTGGTGACTGTGCAGCCCACAGTAACTACTCCCTGCAGCCAGATTCCAGAACGGGTTTGAAATATGGCACATCCTGGAGGTGCTTGAAGTAGGGTGCAGCACAATTTGCATTGCCAATCCCTATTCTGGCTGTCACCACACTATCTATGCAACCTCCTAAAATGCAGCTCCTTGTGATGACTGTGCAGCCCACAGTAACTACTCCTCAGAATCAACTGGCTGCACAAACCACACACTAGATTAGTCACAGCACAACTCCCAAGTTGGCATTTGCATTGCCAATCCCTATTCTGGATGTCATCACACTGTCTATGCAACAACTTAAAATGCAGTTGCTTGTGGTGACTGTGCAGCCCACAGTAACTACTCCCTGCAGCCAGATTCCAGAACGGGTTTGAAATATGGCACATCCTGGATGAGCTTGAAGTAGGGTGCAGCACAATTTTCTATATTCATGCTGCAGCCAGATTCCAGAACGGGTTTGAAACATGGTACCTTCTGGATGAGCTTGAAGTAGGGTGCAGCACAATTTCTAAAGAATCCACAGTGCAATAGAGGTATGACAGTCCATGATTCCAGTAATCTGGACATAGCCAACATCACATTTGGCTTACTAATCTCTGATTTGTATCCCTTCAGAATGGACGGATAGTAGATAGGCACTTGAAATAATGCAATGCACCATTCTGGATTTTTTACATTCGTGCTGCAGCCAGATTCCAGAACGGGTTTGAAATATGGTACATCCTGGAGGTGCTTGAAGTAGGGTGCAGCACAATTTGCATTGCCAATCCCTATTCTGGCTGTCACCACACTATCTATGCAACCTCCTAAAATGCAGCTCCTTGTGATGACTGTGCAGCCCACAGTAACTACTCCTCAGAATCAACTGGCTGCACAAACCACACACTAGATTAGTCACAGCACAACTCCCAAGTTGGCATTTGCATTGCCAATCCCTATTCTGGATGTCATCACACTGTCTATGCAACAACTTAAAAGGGATTGTGCAATGCACAATGCCAACTTGGGAGTTGTGCTGTGACTAATCTGGAGTGTGCGTGCAAGATTCTGCAGCCACACTGCATTTGAAGTTGATCCTTGACCAGGACTTGTCTAATGAGTGGTTTGTCCAGCCAGTGATTCTGAGGAGAGTACCTGTGGGCTGCACAGTCATCACAAGGGAGCTGCATGGGGGGTAGGGAGGGGGGGTTACTGGAATCATGGACGTCATTGTGGATTCTTTGTGGGCAGCTCATCCAGAAGGTACCATGTTTCAAACCCATTCTGGAATCTGGCTGCCAGAATATAGAAAAGGCACCCGGCCCGGGGGGGATATCCACCCGGGGAATCTGGCTGCAGGGAGTAGTACGGGGCCACAAACATAAAGGGCGCACACGTGTGATGACATCCAGCAAGTGGGTGCATCTGCCAACGAAGGGGGGAGGGGGGTGTGCAGCCAGTTGATCTCAAGAGCTGCTGCCCATTTTAGAACAGGTTGCATAGATAGTGTGGGTGACGCCAGGGAAAAAAATAGGAGGATTGTCCACCCTACTTCAAGCACCTCCAGAGCGGATGTGACCCATATTTCAAACCACGTTCTGGAATCTGGCTGCAGCACGAATGTAAAAAATCCAGAATGGTGCATTGCATTATTTCAAGTGCCTATCTACTATCCGTCCATTCTGAAGGGATACAAATCAGAGATTAGTAAGCCAAATGTGATGTTGGCTATGTCCAGATTACTGGAATCATGGACTGTCATACCTCTATTGCACTGTGGATTCTTTAGAAATTGTGCTGCACCCTACTTCAAGCTCATCCAGAAGGTACCATGTTTCAAACCCGTTCTGGAATCTGGCTGCAGCATGAATATAGAAAATTGTGCTGCACCCTACTTCAAGCTCATCCAGGATGTGCCATATTTCAAACCCGTTCTGGAATCTGGCTGCAGGGAGTAGTTACTGTGGGCTGCACAGTCACCACAAGCAACTGCATTTTAAGTTGTTGCATAGACAGTGTGATGACATCCAGAATAGGGATTGGCAATGCAAATGCCAACTTGGGAGTTGTGCTGTGACTAATCTAGTGTGTGGTTTGTGCAGCCAGTTGATTCTGAGGAGTAGTTACTGTGGGCTGCACAGTCATCACAAGGAGCTGCATTTTAGGAGGTTGCATAGATAGTGTGGTGACAGCTAGAATAGGGATTGGCAATGCAAATTGTGCTGCACCCTACTTCAAGCACCTCCAGGATGTACCATATTTCAAACCCGTTCTGGAATCTGGCTGCAGCACGAATGTAAAAAATCCAGAATGGTGCATTGCATTATTTCAAGTGCCTATCTACTATCCGTCCATTCTGAAGGGATACAAATCAGAGATTAGTAAGCCAAATGTGATGTTGGCTATGTCCAGATTACTGGAATCATGGACTGTCATACCTCTATTGCACTGTGGATTCTTTAGAAATTGTGCTGCACCCTACTTCAAGCTCATCCAGAAGGTACCATGTTTCAAACCCGTTCTGGAATCTGGCTGCAGCATGAATATAGAAAATTGTGCTGCACCCTACTTCAAGCTCATCCAGGATGTGCCATATTTCAAACCCGTTCTGGAATCTGGCTGCAGGGAGTAGTTACTGTGGGCTGCACAGTCACCACAAGCAACTGCATTTTAAGTTGTTGCATAGACAGTGTGATGACATCCAGAATAGGGATTGGCAATGCAAATGCCAACTTGGGAGTTGTGCTGTGACTAATCTAGTGTGTGGTTTGTGCAGCCAGTTGATTCTGAGGAGTAGTTACTGTGGGCTGCACAGTCATCACAAGGAGCTGCATTTTAGGAGGTTGCATAGATAGTGTGGTGACAGCCAGAATAGGGATTGGCAATGCAAATTGTGCTGCACCCATACTTCAAGCACCTCCAGGATGTACCATATTTCAAACCCCATTCTGGAATCTGGCTGCAGCACGAATGTAAAAAATCCAGAATGGTGCATTGCATTATTTCAAGTGCCTATCTACTATCCGTCCATTCTGAAGGGATACAAATCAGAGATTAGTAAGCCAAATGTGATGTTGGCTATGTCCAGATTACTGGAATCATGGACTGTCATACCTCTATTGCACTGTGGATTCTTTAGAAATTGTGCTGCACCCTACTTCAAGCTCATCCAGAAGGTACCATGTTTCAAACCCGTTCTGGAATCTGGCTGCAGCATGAATATAGAAAATTGTGCTGCACCCTACTTCAAGCTCATCCAGGATGTGCCATATTTCAAACCCGTTCTGGAATCTGGCTGCAGGGAGTAGTTACTGTGGGCTGCACAGTCACCACAAGCAACTGCATTTTAAGTTGTTGCATAGACAGTGTGATGACATCCAGAATAGGGATTGGCAATGCAAATGCCAACTTGGGAGTTGTGCTGTGACTAATCTAGTGTGTGGTTTGTGCAGCCAGTTGATTCTGAGGAGTAGTTACTGTGGGCTGCACAGTCATCACAAGGAGCTGCATTTTAGGAGGTTGCATAGATAGTGTGGTGACAGCCAGAATAGGGATTGGCAATGCAAATTGTGCTGCACCCTACTTCAAGCACCTCCAGGATGTACCATATTTCAAACCCGTTCTGGAATCTGGCTGCAGCACGAATGTAAAAAATCCAGAATGGTGCATTGCATTATTTCAAGTGCCTATCTACTATCCGTCCATTCTGAAGGGATACAAATCAGAGATTAGTAAGCCAAATGTGATGTTGGCTATGTCCAGATTACTGGAATCATGGACTGTCATACCTCTATTGCACTGTGGATTCTTTAGAAATTGTGCTGCACCCTACTTCAAGCTCATCCAGAAGGTACCATGTTTCAAACCCGTTCTGGAATCTGGCTGCAGCATGAATATAGAAAATTGTGCTGCACCCTACTTCAAGCTCATCCAGGATGTGCCATATTTCAAACCCGTTCTGGAATCTGGCTGCAGGGAGTAGTTACTGTGGGCTGCACAGTCACCACAAGCAACTGCATTTTAAGTTGTTGCATAGACAGTGTGATGACATCCAGAATAGGGATTGGCAATGCAAATGCCAACTTGGGAGTTGTGCTGTGACTAATCTAGTGTGTGGTTTGTGCAGCCAGTTGATTCTGAGGAGTAGTTACTGTGGGCTGCACAGTCATCACAAGGAGCTGCATTTTAGGAGGTTGCATAGATAGTGTGGTGACAGCCAGAATAGGGATTGGCAATGCAAATTGTGCTGCACCCTACTTCAAGCACCTCCAGGATGTGCCATATTTCAAACCCGTTCTGGAATCTGGCTGCAG